>SJYX01000198.1:131734-162308 GCA_006410675.1 Oreotragus oreotragus
TATATATTATTTTTTTTTTTTTTTTTTTTTACTGTCTGGCGCTGAGTATTAGTAAGAAGGCAGATGTTCCCTGCATTATACTGGGCTTATCAGTCAGTTTTTGCTGCATAACTGTCTTGATTTCAGTGGTTTATAACAACAGAGAGTTCCTTTTCTTCTTCATGTCTTTAGAGGACCTGGAGATTAGTTATTGCCTAGGCTTGGCTCTCTGCTGTGGGTTCCGAAATCAGTGGGCTGCTCTCATGGCAATCAGGAGGAAGTCAAACTGTGCAAGCAGCTGCTAGCCCCTGGTTCTGACATGTCTGTTACCATTGTATTGATCAAGTCTTATGGCTAAGCCCAAGAGGGGCAAGGGAATAAATACACTTTATTTACTGTAAGGTGGCCTGATGGAGGGAGTGAATGATTACCTAAAAACAGTAATGTACTCTGCCACTTTGCTTTTCATGCCTAGATCTCAGCTTGATTCTTTCTTAATCCTTGAAGTTCAAGATTTAGAAAAAAATTAAGATAAATATTTTGGAGTATCTTGGGTCAGTTAGGCTGTGCATGTTGAGTAGCATGTTGCCTCTCCTTCCATCATTTAATATACACTGTTGATTCATACACATAATATTTTCTCATTGGTAGGAGAGAGTTGTCACCCATGAATATTCTCCTATAATTTTCTTCTGTATCCTTTTCATATCTCTGTCAGTATGAAGGCTTTTGATGTAGATGCTTTGTCAGTTAAGATATTTTCATTTGTAAATAACAGGAACTGTAATGTAAACTGGCTTATTAAAGGAAATTAATCATGTGATAAAAGTGAAACTACCTGGCAAAACTTGATCCAGGTGCTCTGGCAGTTTGATCAGAATTTTGGCTCTGCTTCCTTCATTTTTGTTCCATTTTCACCAGGTTCATCCATCATAGTTGCAGATGGAGCCTATATGCTTTGGGGTTTGACTATAGAAGAAAAGAGAGAATCTGCTTCCCAGAGCTTCAGTGAAATCGCATGCTATTGAATCTGGCTGGCCTCAGTAGAGTCACATGTTAAATTAAAACTTTTTCATGACAATATGTGTAGTTATAAATGAAATAAATTGAGGAGAAGTATTGATTCTATACACCATTGAGATGGCTTCCATAGACAAGGTACTTAAGGCTGAAATCTGAAGAGTGAATTAATTGGAGCTTCTAAGAGAAAAGGTGAGGGTAATCATTGCAAGCAGGAGCATTAACTAGTACAAAGGCCAAGAAGTCAGAAGAATTGTAAGTTACAAAATGAAAAGAAAACTAGAGTAGGCCAGAGCAGAGAGGGTGTCTCAGGGGTCAAATCATTTTGATAATTCTGGGCTTTATTTTAAGCACATTGTGATATCATGGATCAGTTTTCAGCTGGGCAGAGATGGCACAATCATACATATTTTTAAAAGGTCACTGGCTTCAGAGTGGAGAATTGATGAGGGTGAGTGAAGTTACTGTCACTTAAGATAGGTAGGGAACACTGGAATATTATGACACTGGGGTGGGAAACAAGTGAAGGTAAATACCACAGTTACTCAGTCACTTCTCTGTGACATACACTTGCTGTATGTAATTAAGATTCTGTACAGATTATGAAGTAGGTAGTGTTTCTTCTATTTCACAGATGAGCAGATTGATGTTTACTGACCTGCCCATGATACACTCAGATCTGAACTCTAAGATTGGTCTGAGTACATAAATCTGGCTCCTTAGGCCACACCGTGGTCTCTTTTCATGAGTTGCTATGTTTGTTTCCTCTGAGCAGTGTTAATTATAGGCCTCAGGTCTTTCAGCCCTGCTGGTTACTGTTAACCCCCTTTACTGCAGAGAGAATCAAATAAGGCTGTTGGCAGTATGACTGAAGTTACTTCTGTTCTTAGGCCTTATGTATGAAGCATCTTAGTATATTTCCTTCATGAAGTGTATCAGCATAAAATTATAACACTACGCTTACTCCTTTCCTTGATAACTGCTCCCCACCCCCACCCCCAACCCATGCTCCAACTCCAATCTCTTAAACATAGACCAAAAAAATTAGAAACGAAATTATCTTTTGAGGTATTCTTGCTTCAGCTGCTTCAGCCCCATATTATACTTACTTGACTTGACATCAGTATTGATTTCCTCTGTACCAGGGTTTTATCACTCATGCAGGGGCTGTCTGTTCCTTCAAGTCACTCAGTTATTTTTATTTAGTTATGTCATTCTGGAGTTACTTCCCTTGAAGATGTATTCCTACCATCATGGGCAGTGTGGCCTATTTTACTTCTCTGCCATTGCTTCATTATTCATAAAAATGAATTTTTCAAGGGTTCTCTGGTTTTTTATATTTTCCTGAAATCAGATCTAAATTTTTGTTTTAAACAGTGTAGTGTTCTGTATATCTTGTGGGTTTTTTGAGACTTTCATATTTCCTTCAAAGGAAAATTATACCAGATTTGTGAGGAAAATATGATGGTGTCTGTATCTGTTACCACATCTTTTCACCAGATGTGTGTGCCATTTACTTTCATTTTATGGGTTTTACCGTAAGGGATTTTTTTGTTTTGGTTTGGTTGGCTTGGGGTTTTTGGGTTTTTTTGGTGTTTTTTTGTTTTGTTTTGGGTTCTAGGTACTAAGCTCTAGATGAGACTATATGTTACTTTCTCTCAGACCTAAAGTACTTTGTACAAACCTGCAATCTCTGTTCCATAATGCCCAAATCCAAAATGCTTGAAAAAGGTTTTTCAGTCTTTTGGTACCAAACTTCCCTTTGTAGACAATTCTCTTAAACTGTTTTTCCTACTTAGTGTGAATATTCATGTATTTTACTGTATTTGGTTATAAGATTGCTGTCCCCGATCTCTCTGTTGATGTTACATAGAATATGGCATATCATGTTGCCCTTTCAAAAATCCAGATTTTTATGTCTGAAACGATTTGCCTTAAGTTTTGGGGGTCAGGGATTGTGGACTTGTGTCTGTTTTGGTAGCACTGGTTGCAATGTGCTGTGGCAGTTTGTTCCCTTGTCTAACTGTCCTGTTAAACTTTGAACAAGAAAGCTTTCCTCTTTGGAGCCACAGAACCTAGTTTATTGGATACTTAATAAAACAGTACTAAACAGAGTGGGTACTTAATACTGAAATTGAATACCAAAAATTAGGGCAAACCTTTTACCAGATAGGTTATTGAGCTACAGATTATAGCATGTTTTCTTTTTACTTAGTTATATGTTCTTTTTAAGCAGTTTCTTTCCTCTTCTGCTTCTTTCTTCTTACTGAAATTTTGTCTTCACCACCTACAAAGCACTATGTTATCTCGAACCAGCTTACTTATTAACACCTCAGTATATTCGTTTGTTCATTTGTAAAAATGGTGTAATAATTTTGCTTACCTCAAAGGATTGTTGTGAGGTCTAACCAGAATGCTTCTTGGAATTTAGCACTCTTTTTGCTGTAAACGTACTGTTATTGATTCATATCCTGTTGGTTACCTTACTAACATATGGTCAGCCATTCTTTTATTGACTTTGAAGTCATTTTCAGTGCTTTGACACTTTTAACAGTGCAGAAGCTAATCCTTGCATGTATGTTTTTAAGTCTTTGTGGTCTTATTTTGGGGGGATTGATGGAAGTGGGATTGTTGAATCAGTAGCCCCTAATAGTTTTAACTTCCATGTTACTTTCCTAAGACAGAATTGAAGGGGGAGTAGGGGGTGGCAGTTTTCAGTCCCACCAGCAGTCTTTAAGAGTGCTCATTTTCCCGTAACCTTACCAGCAATGGGTTTTATCAGTTCACTTTTAAAAATGTAATTACAAGCTTATGGGAAGAGCTTATAAGAATAGTCCCATGTATACCTCCCCCTGCTTCCTCCAGTAGTGGCATCTTACATGTAGCTGTAGTATGATATCAAAACCCGGAAACTGACGCTAGTACAGTACTGCCGACAGAGGCTCGACTATATTTGATTTCTCCAAGTCTGACCGTGGTGTCTCAGTTTCATTTGTTTTCCTTTAACCACTGTTAAGTTTGGGCAGCTTTTCATGTATTCCGTTGGCCGTTTATATTGCATGTTCATATCCTTAGTCCGTTTTTTTCTAATTGGTTGGTTGTGTTTACCTAAAAGAAGCTCTCTTAGGATTATTCATTCTTTTGTCTGCCATTTGTTATGCAGTTACTTACTCTAGCTTTGTATGTTTTGTGTAATTTTGTTGATGATATTTCTTTGCTGTACAGAAATGTTTATTTTTTATTTAGTTATTAAGGTTTTCTTTTGTGGTCTTGGAGTTTTCTCTCTTATGTCAAAAGTTTGCTCTATTCTGTAGGATGCCACACATTTCCATTTAGGAAAATGAATTGATTGCAATTAGAAAAGAAAATGTTATATATGAATTTTCTACAGATAATTTATTATATAGCTAAAACTCCAGAAAATATGATAAATGTATATTAACTTCCTTGGTGGCTGGGTGCTAAAGAATCTGCTTATAATGCAGATGTGAGTTCGAGCCCTGGGTTGGGAAGAATTCCTGGAGAAGGAAATGGCAACTTATTCCAGTATTCTTGACTGGAAATTCTCATGAACAGAGGAGCCTGGCAGGCTACGGTCCATGGGGTTGCAAAAGAGTCCCACACAACTTGGTGAATAAACAGCAACATATTAGATTTAGTAAACTTTTAATCAGGTTTCTACATAGAAGATGAATATTCCAAAGCCTGTTTTTTAAGTCTTTTAAAGTGATCTTATGATAGGTCTAAATATAAGAAACCATTATAATATAGATAAATATGGAATCATTATGTTACACACTTGACACTAATATAATATTATATATCAATTATATCTTGGTTTAAAAAAGGCCATGCAAATATGTTATTTCCATAACTAAAGTTCATTCTGGTGTAGCAGTATGGAAGGAGATTAATATTGTTTATTTCTCTTTGTGTTTTCTTCTTCCTCCCTGTTTTACTTCTGAATAGGCTTGTGCTAAGTGAAATATATTAAAAAAATTTTTTTCCGCTTTATTGAAGTGTATTAACAAATAAAATTGTAAGTAAAATAAAATCTTTACAGAATACTTTTGTGATACTTATGTGAGAGAAGATTTTCTTGACTTAAATGTTAGATGCTAAATTGAGATTAAGAAAATTATAAAATTGTTTTTTCTTTAGATATCTGGGAATGAATTTTACATCCATTTTCTCCATGGCCACCTCTCGAGATTTATAGACTTTTTATAGTTTATAAAATGTGTTTTGTCAAATGAGTGTTGATCCATTAATTTTTATCTTAATTCAGTGTTACATAGGCTATTCAGAGACTGGAAACTAATCATTGTGTTCTTTTTGGTTTTTTGACAGTGGAACTTCCCCTCTTGCATGCCTGAATGCCATGCTGCACACAAACTCCCGAGGTGAAGAAGGCATCTTCTATAAGGTTCCAGGTAGAATGGGAGTATATACTTTGAAGGTAAATATTTTTGTTAGGGAGTCATTTTAAAAGTGAAAACAGGAAGTGGCTATATATAAATAATACTTGAATCATAGAGACAGAATTCTGTTCTTGAAGAGCTTACTTTCAAGAAGAAGTAAAAATTTCAATCCCATGTCTAATTAATCTGTAGCCATGTGTAGATAGATTGGAGAAGTAACTTCACTTCATTCTCTGCCACAATATTATTTTGAAAGGATGAATTGAAAATTACTTCCATTGACTTTTTAAAGGGCCTCACATCATTTAAATAATAATGAGTGTTACCGTGGAGCATATAGCTTTAATGCTTTATACTACTTTCTCATTTAATTCTCCGTTACAATTCAGAACTGTGGTTATTATTTCTTTATTATAATGGAGAAAGCCGAAGTTGGATTTTCTTGCCCAGTGTTGGCCAGATAGTATTAGAGCCAGAATATGAACTCAGATCTGACTGAATTTCCATTTTCTTTTACCATAACAAGCTTGCTAATTTCTAATTCCTGCACTAAAAGAGGAATCTTGACTTATCATTGTCCTTACAGTTATAAACAGAAAAACCAACTCAAATGAACTTGAGGAAAACAGAGAATTTATTAGTTCACATAGCTCAAAGTTTTAGGAAAACTCAGCCTGAATTCAGGAGCTCAAATGATTGTCCTCGGAAACGGGTCTCTCGGCTTTCTTTTGGCTTCGTTGTAAGGCAGGCCTTCTCCTCATCTACATGACTTCACTCCCAAGCCCATCTGCTCCTCATCTACATGACTTCACTCCCAAGCCCCGTTCTGCTCCTCATCTACATGACTTCATTCCCAAGCCCCGTTCTGCGCGCTGTGAGCCTGGGGGGAAGGAGTCTCACAGACTGAAGCAGGAGCCCTTTTAGTTAGCTCTGTTGCAGCTTCATTGGTGTGGCTTGGCGCAAGTGCCTGTACCTAACGATCACCTTTGCCAAACGTATTGAATCTTCTGGTGGCTGCCCTTAGGTTCACAATCACCCTTGATGTGAGGATGTGGTTAAGCCCTCTCTAGCCAGATGGATTGAGGAGAGCGTTATTTCTCAAAGGAGATTTATCAGCAGTGACTTATGTCCACCTGTGTGTGCAGCTCTTTTCCCCTCTTACCTTTTCAGCTTCGGCTGTAGTCATCACTGTGCTTGGTGATTGTGTGCAGCCTGCCAATTTTCAAAAGATCCAACTCACCTTTAATACCTTCTTTTAAAACACCTTGTTCAACTTCTTGGGGTTACAGGGATCTAGCCCACATGGAGGGGTTCTTTTAGGTTTTAGCTGTTGTAGACTTTCCATATTGTTAAAAGTATTTATTAAATGCCTACTCTGTACTGGACACGTAGAGGCTATAAAGAAGGATAAATTAAGGTTCCTGATCTCTCAAATCTCATGTAGTTACTGAAATAATTAGTAACAGAATGTACTGTGCTATAAAGTGCTGTTATAGTGTAGAGAAATAAAGATTCATCTTGAATAAAGGGATTTGGAAGTTTTTGTTTTTATTTTTGCTATTTGAAAGTTGTAAAATTTGAGTTGAACTTTGGTAGATAAGTAATGGGAGGAAGGGCCTTCCAGGACAAGGGAATAGGTTAAGCAGAGGCACAGATAAAAGGATTCAGAATGGATTTGGGAGTAAATTGGAGTGGTTAGACCATAATCTGTGTGTGGGCTGGTGTGGTAAGGAGTCAGGGTCGGGTAAATGTTAGGTGAAGAACACACTTTGGAGGCTTTTGAAAAACTGACTCAGCAGTTGGAGAAAGGAGGCATGTGTTGAGGAAGTGGCAGCGGCTTTCAGGGGAATAGCATGATCAGATCCATGTTTAGGAAGATAATTCAAGTAGGATACACTTAAGAGTTAAGCAGGAAAACTTGTCAAAAAGATGGTTATGATTGTTTAGGAGTGATAATTGGGCTGTACTGTAAGTGACTGGGGAGAAGGCAATGGCACCCCACTCCAGTACTCCTGCCTGGAAAATCCCACGGACGGAGGAGACTGGTAGGCTGTAGTCCATGGGGTTGCTGAGGGTCAGACACGACTGAGTGACTTCACTTTCACTTTTCACTTTCATGCATTGGAGAAGGAAATGGCAACCCACTCCAGTGTTCTTGCCTGGAGAATCCCAGGGACGGGGGAGCCTGGCGGGCTGCCGTCTATGGGGTCGCACAGAGTCGGACACGACTGAAGTGACTTAGCATGAGTGACTGGGGCTTCCCTGGTGGCTCAGATGTAAAGAATCTGCCTGCAGTATGGGAGACCAGGGTTTGATCCCTGGGTCAGAAAGATCCCCTGGAGAAGGGAATGGCTATCCACTCTAGTATTCTTGCCTGGAGAATTCCATGGACAGAGAAGCCTGGCAGGTTACAGTCCATGGGGTCGCAGAGTCAGACACGACTGAGCGACTAACACTTTTCGTGAGACTGCTAAAAGAGATGAAGGGAAGGAACATTAGAGAAATGAAATGTGAACTCCTGGGAGTAAAAGATTCAGGTGCAGTGATTCAAACATGTGGGGCGTGAGTTGATCCTGAGGGATCACAAGCTTAGGAAGATAGTTACATTTGTACTAAAGTATTTGTTGAACTTATGTATCAAGAGGTCTCTTTGGCAACTAATCTGTAAAGTTTCCTGCATTTTGAAAGAAAGAATAGAAAAATAAGGGATATGTAGTTTAAGAAAGTGTGTAACATGTGAAATGGCACTGGAGTTAAACATAAGTGAGAAAAAATAGCTCCTTACCAGATCAGAGGTTACTTTCTTCTTTTTTTTTGTTGACTACACCCTGCAGCATATGGGATCTTAGTTCCCCCATCAGTAATTGAACCCATGCCCCCTCTGGTGCAAGCTCAGAGTCTTAACCGCTGAACCAAAAGGGAAACCCCCAGAGATTACTGCCTTGACTATAATGTTGTGAGTGCCAGTTGTAGGTAGGATGGTCATGTGTCAGTTTTTGATCTGATAATAAAATTATGTGGGAAAACAAATTATATTGAGAAGAAAAAAATATCATTCGTAGTTTTAGAACTTAGAAATAACATTCACTAATATATTTATATTTTATATACTATATAAATACATAGTAGCCAGCTAATATTTATTGAACCCTATCATACGCTAGGCACTGTACTAAGCATTTTACATTTATTAACTCATTTAATTTCAGAATGATCTTTTAAGGTAGGTACTATTACCTCATCTTACAGGGAAGCTGAGGCATGAGCGTTTAAGACTGCCCAAGGCTGCATCATTAGGAGAAGATAAGGCCAGAATTCAAACTCTAGATTCTTAATTTTACAGCTTCCCTGTACTGTGACTGACACAGGAATCGTTTCTGATTAGCATTCTTACTGTGCAGTGCAGAAACCAAAGATTCATACGATTTCTTTTTTAATGATTCCTTTTATATTTGACTCTTGCTACTTACTAGCCAATTTTTGGAACCAAATAGATTCAAATAATTACCATCTCTTTCTTACTGTCCAGACTCTTAACTGAATTTATAATACATAATGGCAATTATATACACACAAATATATATACATTATATGGATGATGGGTATGCTTACATTTTAAAAATTTGTTATTGTATACATTTTACAGGTTTCATTTCATCATTTACCTGGACTTGCANTGGGGTTGCTGAGGGTCAGACACGACTGAGTGACTTCACTTTCACTTTTCACTTTCATGCATTGGAGAAGGAAATGGCAACCCACTCCAGTGTTCTTGCCTGGAGAATCCCAGGGACGGGGGAGCCTGGCGGGCTGCCGTCTATGGGGTCGCACAGAGTCGGACACGACTGAAGTGACTTAGCATGAGTGACTGGGGCTTCCCTGGTGGCTCAGATGTAAAGAATCTGCCTGCAGTATGGGAGACCAGGGTTTGATCCCTGGGTCAGAAAGATCCCCTGGAGAAGGGAATGGCTATCCACTCTAGTATTCTTGCCTGGAGAATTCCATGGACAGAGAAGCCTGGCAGGTTACAGTCCATGGGGTCGCAGAGTCAGACACGACTGAGCGACTAACACTTTTCGTGAGACTGCTAAAAGAGATGAAGGGAAGGAACATTAGAGAAATGAAATGTGAACTCCTGGGAGTAAAAGATTCAGGTGCAGTGATTCAAACATGTGGGGCGTGAGTTGATCCTGAGGGATCACAAGCTTAGGAAGATAGTTACATTTGTACTAAAGTATTTGTTGAACTTATGTATCAAGAGGTCTCTTTGGCAACTAATCTGTAAAGTTTCCTGCATTTTGAAAGAAAGAATAGAAAAATAAGGGATATGTAGTTTAAGAAAGTGTGTAACATGTGAAATGGCACTGGAGTTAAACATAAGTGAGAAAAAATAGCTCCTTACCAGATCAGAGGTTACTTTCTTCTTTTTTTTTGTTGACTACACCCTGCAGCATATGGGATCTTAGTTCCCCCATCAGTAATTGAACCCATGCCCCCTCTGGTGCAAGCTCAGAGTCTTAACCGCTGAACCAAAAGGGAAACCCCCAGAGATTACTGCCTTGACTATAATGTTGTGAGTGCCAGTTGTAGGTAGGATGGTCATGTGTCAGTTTTTGATCTGATAATAAAATTATGTGGGAAAACAAATTATATTGAGAAGAAAAAAATATCATTCGTAGTTTTAGAACTTAGAAATAACATTCACTAATATATTTATATTTTATATACTATATAAATACATAGTAGCCAGCTAATATTTATTGAACCCTATCATACGCTAGGCACTGTACTAAGCATTTTACATTTATTAACTCATTTAATTTCAGAATGATCTTTTAAGGTAGGTACTATTACCTCATCTTACAGGGAAGCTGAGGCATGAGCGTTTAAGACTGCCCAAGGCTGCATCATTAGGAGAAGATAAGGCCAGAATTCAAACTCTAGATTCTTAATTTTACAGCTTCCCTGTACTGTGACTGACACAGGAATCGTTTCTGATTAGCATTCTTACTGTGCAGTGCAGAAACCAAAGATTCATACGATTTCTTTTTTAATGATTCCTTTTATATTTGACTCTTGCTACTTACTAGCCAATTTTTGGAACCAAATAGATTCAAATAATTACCATCTCTTTCTTACTGTCCAGACTCTTAACTGAATTTATAATACATAATGGCAATTATATACACACAAATATATATACATTATATGGATGATGGGTATGCTTACATTTTAAAAATTTGTTATTGTATACATTTTACAGGTTTCATTTCATCATTTACCTGGACTTGCAAGTTTTTGTCTAAGGCTCTGTGTTGTATGTGCATAAGATTGTCATGTATAATTTTTATCTTTGAGTATAGAAGCAAACAGTAGCTGATTTGACACAAAGAAGAGAGGTAACGGGAATCAGAAATTGCTGGTTCTGCTACTGAATCTTACAGTTCTAAAAAATAATCAGCACAATTGCAAGTCACAATAATGCATATCAAAAATTTAATTCCTGTTTGCTGAAATGGTAATGATTAATCCTAATTGGATGCCTACATTTTCAGAAAGATGTGCCGGATGGGGTGAAAGAGCTTTCAGAAGGTTCAGAAGAAAGCAGTGATGGTCAGTCAGATTCCCAGAGTTCTGAGAACAGCAGCAGCAGCAGTGATGGTGGCAGCAACAAGGAGGGAAAAAAGAGCAGGTGGAAAAGGAAAGGTAAATCCACCTGACCCCTCAATACAGGACTGAATGCTGGAGGATAAATGCCCTTGTTAATAGTTCTTCTTTTTCCAGACCCCGGGTTGGTTATTCTCTTTCCCTTTCTAGTTAGATCAGTACTGTCCCATGGAATTTCCTGCAGTGATGGAAGTGTTCTGCATCTATGTTGTGTAACTCAACAAAGTAGTCACTAGCACCATGCGTCTTTGAGCGCTTGAAATACAGCTAGTGTGACAGAGAACTGAATTTTCACTTTATGTTAACCTGCATTTAAATAGCCACATGTGGCTAGTCGCCATCACATTGGACAGCATGGCTGTACGTTTTTACCTGGGTTTATTTTCAGCTCTTGGCTACCTGTAACCCTTCTTAGGATGCTATTACATTATTTACCTCTTTAATACTCTCTTCTAAAATCTGAGGACTTAATTGCTTTAACAGCTTACTCCTTACTAGGAAAAGAATGCTTTTCATTTCTACTAGCAAAGACTAAATTTAGTCTGCTAGTCTTTGCCCTTGTCCCCTGCTTGGTTTCTGCTTTATAGTTTACCTCAAACCGTATTTTTAGAGAATAACATCTTTGTTGCTGCAGCTTCCCTGGGATGAATTTTCCACTTAGAGATACGTTTTATTACCTAGTCTTGCTAATAATCTGTAGCTTCTTTTTCAACAGTCTTTTTGAAGAGGCAAAATCATTTTTACCCCAGTATTGATAAATTGAGCCATATATGGCAGGACAGATTTTAAGCCAGCTCATTCTGGTTACTTTATAAGGACTGATACAGTGGTATGCCAGAGCATAATAGACATCCAAGAATTTCCCTAGCTTGGATATCCTCTTAGGTTTCAGTTGTAGGTGAGTTGTCTTTGGATCTAGAATTTAGAGTTACACTTATTAGAATAATTGACTCAGTTTTAAGTGCTAGCAGAGCTGTTGATTTTTGAACTGTATCAGAAAAATCGTCAGGTCTATTACCAGTTCTGTGTCAGTGTGTGGGCTACTTTTGGAGAAAATTTAGATAACTGTCTGAGTTCTCTCATAACAGCTGCTACACGTGTTATTTGGACAAATTTTGAAACCAGGGGATCTTAGCTTTAAGATCACAACCTCTTAGAGAACAGCCCAGACCCTAAGTGTTATGAACAAATGGAATAAAGGCAAGGCAGGATTGGGACCTGTGACCAACATTCCTTTTTTAAAAAAAAATTATTTATTTATTTGGCTGCATAGGGTCTTTCTTAGTTGCTGCACACAAGATCTCTGCAGCAGAGATAACTGTATAAACTCCATTTGTGGCACATGGGTTCTGGAGCGCATGGGTTTAGTTCCCTGATCAGGCACTGAACCCACGTCCCCTGCATTGCAAGGCCGATTCTCAACCACTGGACTACCAGGGAAATTCTCAGTATTCTTGATATGTATTTTTAAAAAGTAATCCCAGTCAGTAGTGAAGAGAGGTGTGTCCAGGGTCTTAACGTTTCTCAGATTATACTAAAGGCCCCCCGCCTTTTTTTTTCCCTGTTCTTTTTTTGGAAGATAGAGCCAAAAGTACTTAGGCCTCTTTCTCTTCTCTGCTTCCCCCCCAGTTTACATTTTTCTTTTTAAGTTTGGGAATTGTTGATCTAGGATTAGGAACCAAACCAGGTCATCAAGCAAGAGAAACAGATTCATAATTTCTGGATGTGACTGGAAACGGAAATCAGCATTAAAGGTGATCAGTAAACTAGGAAAAAAGTCACGGTTGTGTAGGTCTTTGCTTTTTGGTAGCTTATAGGCTGCAATAGCTGTTTTAGGTAGTGATTGTTACATGGTTGTGAAAGGCTATCTGTGAGGTAAATGTGTTGTGATTACAGGAGGATTTAAGAAATAACAGTTGAACCCCATTCTCAGTAGCTTGAGTTCAGTCGCTTAGTCATGTCCAGCTCTTTGTGACCCCATGGACTGCAGCACTCCAGGCTTCCCTGTCCATCACCAACTCCTGGAGTTTGATCAGACTCAGGTCCATCGAGTCGGTGATGCCATCCAACCATCTCATCCTCTGTCCCCTTCTCCTCCTCTCAGTAGCTTAATGGGTAGGTTAAANCCCATGGACTGCAGCACTCCAGGCTTCCCTGTCCATCACCAACTCCTGGAGTTTGATCAGACTCAGGTCCATCGAGTCGGTGATGCCATCCAACCATCTCATCCTCTGTCCCCTTCTCCTCCTCTCAGTAGCTTAATGGGTAGGTTAAAATATTACAACCTTGCCCCATACTTGGCAAAATAATAGACGATATTAACATCAAAGTTATAGCAAATTCAAAATTGTAGTCAACATAAATTATTTTTGAGCTGCCTCTGATGCATTCTTCTCGAAATTGTCACAGTGTTAACTACTTAGCCTCAGTTTATGTTGAGATCTTAAGATCTTTTCTGAGGGTATCCTGTTAAACTGAGACTAGGATGAACTTCATGTGGTGTTTGAAAGGTGGAGATGAGAAATGTATGTGATGTCATGGAATTCACATCAACTCTGGCAGCTCTGATATCTTAAGAAATGGATAAATGCTAAGCTAGCAATAATGAAGAATGATTTAGTCTCACAGGATGTACTTCTCTCTTTCTTGAGTCATGCATATGGCATAGGCATAGAAATGTAGTTTTAGTTTTCTATTGTATACATATGAGTATTTTTGTAGTCCAGTGCAAATTAAAGTGGAAAACTTGCAGTTTGCAGTGATAGTAGTAGCATGCTGTAGAACAATTCTAAGACAATTGCAGTTATTAATAAAGGTAAAACAAATGTGTGTCTATTCCGTTTTCTTATTTAGAGCTTTTACTCTCAATCTGACATCACTTTATTTCAAATGCATTGTAAGACAGGAAGAACACTGAGATAGTATCGAAACCCACTTCCTTTTATGTACAAAAATAAAGAGCTCTGACAGCAAAACTGATACTTCTAGTTGGAAATCGATAGAGACTCTCTTGAAATAGGTGTACCTTTCAGCCAGATAGGAACAGAGAGTAGAACCTTGAAATTCAGTCAAATGTTAAAACTAGTTTATTGATTTCTGTGTGAGGTGGAAGAACTTAGGAGTTTGTAGTTTTGGTTCCTAATTTCCAGACAGGAAACAATGTTCAGAGAAGAGCTTTATGGAATTCCAAGTCAAGGTAAGATGGAATAACACCAGAAAAATGATTAAAATCAACTTTTTCTATTGCTTTTTTGGTAGGATCGTATCTAAGTGAAGTCTGCCTTTTCCCTGAAATAGGATATTGCAGCATGAAACAACTACATGTATTATTGTTTTTATCTTCTGATAAAATTATTTATTATTATTATTGTCTTCATATATTTTTAATAGCAAAATTATTTTTATTATGAATTTGTGAAAATTAAAACTCTCCCTTAAGAAAAGTATTGCTCTTTTTGACCATGAAAACAATTTGGGGAACTTAAATTGTTATCAGTCTTTCAACGATTAATCCTTTAACTGTATAAAGCTCAGTTTCAATTTTCATATTACTGCTCCATTACTTCTGATAGTCCCTCTAATACTTCAGAGGGTCTCACTGAATATCTTCAGGAAAAAAAATACTAAGGGATTATTTACTAATTCTTTTAATTCAACTGCATCTAATATGAGTAGTCCATTACCCTGTGGACCTTGTTCCATATGATAATCATTTGTTGAAATGGAAAATTCCCGATGCTATATTGAAAAGTGGTGCCTTCTGAACTTATACCCAGTGGATGGTACAGATGTATCCAACAAGTTGAAACTACTTCAGTAAACTATGTAATATATAAGTAAAACTGGCTTTAATGAGCCTCAAGTTCTAAATCACTTTGGAAAGCTGGTTTCTCAGTATATTATAGTTGATCATGCATCAAAATCACCTGGAGAGCTCATTAAGACACAGATTCCTGGGCCATACCTTCACAGTTTCTTGTTCAGTAGAGTTGGGTTGGGATTCAGTAATTTGCATTTTTTAGATAATAGTGGTATCATTCTTGGTACAATACCTTAGAAACCAGTGTTGAAAACAGTGTAATAATAAGGGCAAGACTAGAAATTACTGAACTACTCATCAGAGTCCAGCTGAAGAAATCATGACGCATCTGCACAACAGAGTCTTGTGTGGCTATTAGAGGGAGACGACCCTTCAGCCTCTGCCCTGTCTTCATGTGGACATCTCTTCCGTGTTTGTCCTGTGTTTTAGGTGACTTGTCCTTTGATTGTAAGACCCACTGGGCTCATCCAAGATGGTTTCCTTGTCTCAAAATCAGCTGTATGTGCCAAGCCTCCTTTTCCAAATAATGTAACACTCCTGGGGGTTAGGACATGGGCAGACTTTCAGTGGCCACCATGCAGCGCACTGCAAGCGCTCACTCTTCTGAAACCATGCAGAGCTCACATGTTGGTTGTGCTCCTTAGTACCTGAGTCCTTTTGCACGCTAATTAAATTTCTAGATAAGGAAGATTTAGATAATACCATCACAATATGCAGGTGTTTATTTTACATTTAACATTTATATATAAACACAAATATTTTTTCATATTTTTATTTGCATAGAAAAATGTCAACAAGGATACCAGTCCAACTATACTATTTAGTTATCCCAGAGGGTAGAGTTGGAGGAGATTGGGTGGGAGTAGAAAGAGAAGTTGTACCTACCTTATTGTTCAAGTCGCCAAGTCGTGTCCAACTCTTTGCAGCCCCATGCCAAACTTCACTGTCTCTCAGAGTTTGCTCAGATTCATGTCCATTGAGTTGGTGATGCCATACAACCATCTCATCCTCTTCTCTTGCCCTCAGTATTTCCCAGCATTACGATCTTTTCCATTGAGTCGGTTCTTCGCGTTAGAGGATAGTTATAAGAATTCAGTGAAATTCTGTTCAAATGAACCTAGCACAGCATTAGGCAAATAATGTTTAATTCTTGATTACTCTAATAAAGTTCATGTATCTTAGAGATAGCGTAGGCACTAGAAGGATTAAAAGAGATGAGTTTATCAACATGTGTTTAAATCGTGCTTGCTCTTTGTAGTTCTGAACCTTTAATATTTGAAAGTTTCATTAAAGTTGTGAGACCAGTATTTGGCATTAAGTCAACTCCGGAAGATTTTCCTCATTGGTAGGTCCTGGAATTTTCTTAATTTATTTTAGTTGGCTTCAAGATATGTTTATGGATTCATTTGCTAGAAAGGGCTTTTGCCTTAAAGGGAAGCATTCCAAAGGTTTGCCCTGGTAATCACAGATAGCTTTATTGTCTGTTTTCCAGGCCACAGTTAGAATTCTTGCATTCTTTAGTGGGGTCATTTTGGTTGGTTTGTTTTTTGTTTATTTTTAGATATTGGGGGAGTTGAGGACATGTATATTCTCAGATTTCTGCAGACTATTTAAAAGAAAGTAAATATAGTTAAATATTAATAGTTTTTAGCTTTATTTTCATAATGTCCATTAAAAACATTGGTCAAATCAAGAAGACATACAGTAGCAAGTGTTGACAAGAGTGAAAAATTGGAACACTCATACATTTCTGATGGAATTGTAAAAATGGTGCAGCCATTTTAGAAGTCAATTTAGGACTTCCTTTAAAAGTTTAAACATAGAGTTACTGAAAAACCCAGCAATTTCATTTTTAGATACGAACCCAGGAGGGTTGAAAACATCTGTCCAACACAAAATCCTGCTAATTAATGAGTGTTCAAAATGGCCAAAAAGTGAAAACAGCCCAAATGTGTCAGCTCATGAATAACAAAATATGGTAGATGCATACAGTAGAATATTATTCGATGATAAAAAGAATAAAGTATTGATACATGCTGAAACATAGATGAATCTTTAAAACACTCATTAAAAAAAAAAAAGCCCATCACTAAAGAGGGAAGTCAGTTAGGGGGAAAGAAGAATGACAGCTAACCATTACAGAATTTTTTAATGGGTGATGAAAATTGATTCTGATGATGGTTACACAACTTTGCAAATATTTTAAAAGCCATTAAATTTTATACTTCAGGTGAATTGTTTGGTATAGGAATTGTATCTCAGTGAAACTGTTATTTTAAAAAGTTGGTCAGCATCTGAGTGCACTAAGAATTTGGTTTCTTTTTGTTGCTTAACCATCTCAAGAATTCTCCAACTTCATTTTTTGTTTTATATGTTACAATTAACTTTTTTTTTTTAATACCACACTTTTTTTCCCATATATAAACCCCCAGTTAGGGCTGGGATACAAAGCTGAAGTTAATTGTGACGAGTCTTCTTAACATTGTCTACTGTTGTCGTCATTTTTATTTTTGAGTCTGAGTCAGCAATTTCTTTATTATCTTGTATCATAAATACACTGTCGAACTTTAGAGAACATGAAGATCTTAATTGTGTTTATTATAAGAAGTATAGACCCTTGCTGGGGAAAACCCTTCACGCGATACTGAGGTTTGGCTGAGTCTGGTAAAACAGCTAGTGATGAAGTAGAGAGTGGTTCCATCCTATGTATACCTACACTGATTCCATCAGAAGTCCTAAAGCACCCTTTCATATGGATATCAGAGTTGAAGGAGTATAAGAATTAGAGAACAGTAGTGTTTGAGCTGGAATGACCTTATTGCCTTCATTTTAAAGATAAGGGGAACTGGAACCCGTTCTATCAACCCAGGGTTCTTGCATGATACCATGTTGTTACTAGATTTACCTTAAGGACATATATATACTGTCCAGTAGGTTCTAGAATCTTTTCTAAACTTTACCTTAGTTGATGACTCATGGTTTATATTCTGCTTCCTGCTTCTTCAGTCAATTCTATTGAAAAAAATTAAAGAATGGGAAGTGACGAATACTAACATTCATCCCTTCCCGTCCTGTCATCCTTCACTAGATCTTTCTGAGGAAATAAACTGAAAAGGGAGGCTGTTTGCAGTAGACCCCCAAAAAGAAGATCCTTCCCAAAAGTGTGTGCTCACAGTTCTTAATACAGGCAGCACGATACGATTGGGAAAGGAGTGGTGCTTGATATCGCCTCTGATAACAAAACTTGGAATTGTCATTTTTCTCCCCCTAGTATCATCTAGGCTGTCACAGCCATCTTCTCCTCATTCGGGCTGCCCATCTCCTACCATTCCAGCAGGTAAAGTCATTTCTTCATCACAGAAGCACAGCAAGAAGGCACTAAAGCAGGTAATCATGCTATTCTATTTACAGAAGTATACGCGCGTACTTAAAAATGCATGCTTCTGGCAGTCAATGACAGTTTCTTGAGAGGACATTAAGTCCTTTTAAGGAAAAATTTTATACAGTTTCCCAATTAGTTTTTAATAATTTATGCACCTCTGTGTTATTGCCTTGTCATAGATACTCTTTTTTATCACATTTTAAAAGTTCCTCATTAGTTTCCAATTTGCTATGAGGGGGGTATGGATGTGTGTGAGTGTGGGTGTGGGGGTGTGTGTGTGTGTTACAAGTAGGTACTGAATTTTTTCAGGTTGATTTTTTTCAGCATTTATTAAGTCATCAGGTAGCTTTTTAAGTCAGCCAGTATGTAGAATTCCAAGGCTAGATTTTCTAATATTAATCTATAGTTAACTCTCTGGAATAAACCCTATTATGTTTGTTACATCATTTTTAATATATTAGTGGAATTTTCTTTTTTTTGAGTTTAACTTAGATTTTATTTTCTTGTACCATCCTTGTCCAGTTTTGGAATCAGGATTGTTCTTAGCATCTATTAAGTTCTGTAGCTCTCTATATTTTTCTAGATTTTTGGAAAAATAATAGAAATTAGTCTTGCAGATCTTACCTTTTACTTCTAGGGCGTTTCAGTTTCATTTAGTACTACTCTCGATTTCTGATTCTTTTTGCCAATTTTGGAAATTTATTTTTCTTAAAAAATGGTCTAGTTCACTTGATTTTTTGTGTGTTTTTCTTTTTTTCCTCAGTGTTCTTTGTTTATAATGTATCTTTTCTCAGTGTTACTTGCTGACTTTTATGGGCTTTTCAAGGAACTAGCTTTTCATTTTTTTGAAATGCAGATTATCAATACGTATAAATTTGACTAATAAGAACATAGACCACTTCTATCCTTATATTGGTATATATAATAGAGCTTAATTATAACATCAAGCACTGTCAAATACGTGGGAAAATGACTACTTGTAGTTTGCTGGTAGAATATAAATTATCATAGCTATTTTGGAGAAGAATCTTATAATATTTATTAAAATTTTAAGTGCACATACTCCATGACTAAGCAGTTAAATATTTGGAAACTTATCTTAGAAAAATGAATGTATTCATACACAGAAAAATGTTTGCATTAAAGTTTGTAATAGGAAAAATTTACAAGTAGAGATACATACATGAATTGCTTCATTAACAGTGGCATATCCATACATTAGACAGTTATATAGGATTAAAAGTTTACTTTGTAATGAAATTATTTTGCACATATAAACATTACCACACTATAATGTTTAATAGTTAAAATCAAGATGTGTTACAGCACTCATTAAAAACATAACACATACTTGACATACATACCCAGACAATAATATATTTTTAATAGAACATGAATATGTATATATGCACCAACACACACATATGATGTAAGTGTAGAAGAAACTCAGTAAGGAAAAATAAGTTGATGACTAACTTGTTACCTTATTCATGACGTAAAAACTATTCTGTATTATTTTCTTGTAATCTCAGGAGTCAGATGCTGTATTTTCTTTAAAGAATATCAGTATGGGGAATTATGTAAATTAGATTGTTGATATGTAAAGTAAAGTTTTTACCTCCTGTTTCTCATATTATTAGGTGAGAAAACATTTCAGTATGTTATCCTCTACCACAGTGAAGTTTCTTTTTATTGTTTGTTTGTTTTTTAAATTTTAAAATTAGGAACAGGGTTTGTATACTACTGAGGGAGGGGGAAACTGAATGCAGTTCTTAAAACAGAGAAGCTGTAAATTTCGTTTTTATCTTGTATCTGAATTTATGTGATCATAGCAGAAATAGATAAGATCAAGTAGCTCTATTAAATTTCTCATTAACCTAGAATGACCTACATACTGCGAATAGAAAGAAAGAAATACTAGTGGCTCCCACACAGGAAGCCTACAAACATTTTGTATTCTGATTGCAAAGAATGAGAGATAAGCTGTCATCAATGATGAGACAAAACTGACATTATGTTTCTGCCTCACCTGTTATAAATGTTATAAGTAAAAGATAAGCCAGATTCCAGAGACTACTGAGTATTCTTTTCTCCACTGACAGCTTAGATCAAGGAAATCAAGTGTTGCCACTGTGCCTATATGGCATAGCCAGAACAACATGTGAATGTGAAGTAGGAGAAAACCGTATTGTGAAGAAAGAATCGGAAACAAGTAGGCAGTTGGTTATTCCACACTTTTCTACATGATGGTCTTGAAAGTTAAAGCTTCAATTAACATTTTAGTGAGGTCATAGATGTTCATCCTTTTCCTGAAATGTAGTTTTAGTTTCTTTGTCTTTTTTTTTCTTTTAAGCTCTTGAATTAAACAGTTGCCTTTATGTGTCTTCATGATTAAAACCTCGGAAGCTCTTTATTCTTCTGTTCATTCTAGTTGAGTATATTCTATAAGAACATTATAGAAATTAAAATATTCTGAAGTAACCAGAAGGAACCACACTTCTTATTAATGGAACCAGTGTTTTCTAATCTTCCCTCCCTTCGTTTACCACCTTGCTATAAATCACTGAGATTCGTGTGATCATTGGGCCAAATCTTGCTGCTCTTACACAAGATCAAAGTCAAGTAGTCATTTACTACATTTTGTTCACTGCAGCACCTCTGAAGCATCCATAAGGGAAATAGTTATATTTCTAGATAAAGCTGATACGAGAACTGTTCTTGGTTCAGGGCTTAGAATTCTGTTTTCAGAATGATGGAAAGTATCTAATTCTCCGCTACTACAAGTTTGAGAAATCCCTGGCTTATTGGTGATTTTTAAGTTCTAAAAAATGTTAATGACAGTTTTTCGTATTTATATACAGGAGAATATTGGTAAAGGAAAACAGTTAAAATTTTAAGGCTCATGTAGGCCTGTGTTTAGTTAGTTTAATTGAGATTTTTGTTTACTTGGATAGATTTCACAGAAATTGTATAGTCAGCATGGTCCTCACCACTTAAAAGAAGTCGTTTATTATTTGTTATTACTAAAAACTGATTTGTTTTGTTTCTTACAGTCAGTTTTCTCTTTCTAGGCACTAAAACAGCAACAACAGAAGAAACAGCAGCAACAGCAATGCAGGCCGAGCATGTCCATCTCCTCCAGCCAGCACCTCTCTCTGAAGACTGTCAAAGCATCCAGTGAGCCTGTACCTGCCAAACCTGGTAGGCAGACCAAGGGTCTTTTCAGCGAATACCAAACCCATATAGTCTATTATTTATTTTTAAATTATTGTATTTATTTACATGATCCTTATACTGCCAGATGCTCAGTATAAATCCTTTTAGGGTAAATGAAGAAATTTATGCAGAGTAATCATACACTTATTTTAAAGTACATCATTGGGATTTCCATGTTAGAATAAGATCAGTGACTCATTCCCAAAATGTCTTAACAATAATATTTGGAAGCCTCCAATTAGTAACCTTATAAAGCTGATGTTTCCAAGTTGCTCAAGCTGAACTCTACAAATTCTCTCCTTTAAAAATGTAAATCTTTCCTAAGAGGACATAATACCTTTGCGTTTCCATTGGATATATCCACGAGCCTTTGGATTTTTTGTTACTGTTGCTTATTTTCTTTTGAATTTAAACTGGTTCGAGGTATAGGCTTTTTTATTACACAGTTCAGTTCAATGCCAGCTTATTTATGAGTTTGCCAGATTTAAACCATGTCTTGTAGAACTTTGCATTTTTCTTAGAAAAGAAATTTACCACTAGAAGCAAATAATGTGCTGGGAGGAAGAAAGGGATTTTATTCACTTTTGACTCCTAATTCTTAGACTCAAAACACATTTGCAGGGTCACATTGCCTCAAACATAACTCCTTTTGGTTTCTGTTATTCAGTTGCTCAGTCACATCGGCCTGTTTGCAACCCCATGGACCAACTGCAGCACACCAGGCTTCCCTGTCCTTCACCACCTCCTGGAGCTTGCTCCAGCTCATGTCCATCCAGCCATCTCATCGTCTTTTATCCCCTTATCCTCCTGCCTTCAGTCTTTCCCAGCATCAGGGTCTCTTCTAATGAGTCATTTCTTCACATCAGGTTGCCAAAGTATTGGAGCTTTAGCTTCAGCATAAGTGCGTCTAATAAATATTTAGGACTGATTTCCTTTAGGATTGACTGGTTTAATTTCCTTGCTAACCTTTTGGTTAGCATTGTATGATTTAATTGTTCTTTTGATTGATTAGTTTCTGTCTATAACTTCAGGGTTATATACTTTTTCCCCTAGCAATATGGGAAGGAAAGCAATCTGACGGACAGTCGAGCAGCCCTCAGAACTCAAACTCTAGCTTTTCTTCTTCTTCGGTTAAAGTAGAAAATCATTTGCTGGGCCTGGGGAAGAAATCATTCCAGAGGTCTGACAGGCTCCACACAAGTAAGTTACTTTACTAAGGACTCAGTTCTCAGACATTAAATTGTCAAATCTGTATTTGAAGTTCGTTACTTGACAGGCTTAATTGCTGCTTCCTATTCACCTTTGAGCTCTTGACTATTTTCATGTTCTTCCTTTCCTGCATATCAAACTTCATTTCAAATAAGATCTGTTATCAGTCTTTTTGTGGTTAATTTCTCTTTCTGACAAGGGGTTTCTTTATCCAGCATTATTTATATTTTATCTCTGTATACATGGAAGGGCTTATAATTGAACATGGCAAACTGAACCAGTTTTCCTGCTCCCTCTAAGTCCCACTAAAGCAAGAATATGGAAAAACTTTTAAAAGATTAAACCCTAAAGAGTAAAGAAAACAAGATAACAGGTGGACAGGCAATATCACCAAATTTTGAAAGATAAAAACTGGATAGAATTTTTCACAGAACTGAGGAGCAGGTGCCAGTAGGAGGCAAGCCAGCTGAGCCTGTAGAACTCCAGAAGGGTTTAAGAATTGGAAATACCATGTCTTAGAGAAGATGAAGCATAGGGTTGAAAAGAAGAACCTTCTTTAAAAGTTAATAAGAAGCAGTTTGATGCCTAAGCCTAGCAGGAGACAAGAGATTTATTTTGAGGTGAAAGTAAGTCTTACAGACTTTAAATTTAGAGACACCATACATAACTGAGGACAGATAAGGAGGCAGTATACTGGAATCAGGGAAATGAAATAAAACACAAATACAGAACAGTGATCCTCCTGCTTGCTTGGTGTCCAGAATGTTAGTAGTGGGGCATGTTTCTATCTGCATTACTTTGTTCTTCCTCCCCACCTAAGCTTCGGCAGGAGATTGAAGGATTGGTACTTAAAGAAATTGAATAGCCTAAAAAAACACAAACAACCGCACCGGCAAATTTATTGATTATCAGCTAAAAGAGATCATCTGGAATTGACTTCTGTGCAGCTCATCAGCCTACAAGACACACCCTGGGACCAGAACTTTCAGTCAGTCTTCTAGGACCTGTTTTTTTTTACCTTTGAAGAAAACCTCCATCATGGGAGAATCTGAAATACAGACTCACAAAAGTAGAGATAAGTCAGGAAGGAGAAAACGTTAAGCAAATAACTTTAAAAGCTATGGTATTCACAGAAAGATACGAAAGATGATATCACATCCATGAAAGAACAGAATACTACTGTTTTAAAAAATCAGAAAACAAAGAGTTCCAGGATATTAGATACTATGGGAGCAGAGATAAAAAATTCTAGTAGAAGTACTAAAAGTTAGAGGTAGAAAAATTTCCTAGTACATAGATCAAAGGAGAGATTGAAAAAGAGAGAAAGGTAAAGTGGGACATGAGTCTAGCCTGTCCAATGTCTTAAATAGTGGAAATGTCAGAAAGGCCAGAAATTGAAAGAGGGATAATAATGCAAGAATACAAGAAAAATAATGTGAGAAAATTCTGTAGAATTGAAAGCCACAGATTCCATTTATGTTTTAAACTGTGTTCCCAACTCCATCAGTGTGAACAGACTTCCTATAACTGCTAAGCTGTTCAATCGTAACATTTTTAGCTAGCTAATGCAGAGAAAATTGATGAAAATAATTATGGGAAGAGAAAAAGAGCCTTGGTGTAATTTATAGAGATATTTGAATTTTCCACTTTTCAGTCATTCTGTGTATGTGTTGTTATAAACTTCTCAGTTCCATGAGGGAAATGATCAAATCTCAAACATAAAATGCATTTTTTAGTATGACAAAAGATGCATTTTTACAGTGTATTCCAGTTTTGCAGGGGAGATAACATATTTTTTTTTATCCTTTATGAATGAACAAAATTTGCTTTTTTTATTTCTAAGAACCTTAAGTGTTATCTTTTTCATAGTGTGATATTTTAAAATAATGACAGCCATGGCTTTTTTGCAGTATAGAGCAAGGTATAGTTTAGAAAGAAACAGGAATGTGAAGAAGGCCCAGGTGACTCTTCTCCATATTTTTACAGGGCAAATGAAGAGAACTAAATGTGCTGAGATTGATGTTGAGACGCCAGATTCCATTCTGGTTAATACAAACCTACGAGCGCTAATCAACAAACACACCTTTTCAGTCCTTCCTGGAGACTGCCAACAGCGACTGCTTTTACTACTTCCAGAGGTGGATCGACAGGTGCGTTCTTTCAAGCATATCAGCAGTTTTCTAACCCTTCTGGGGCTTCTTTCAGCCATCACCTTTAGAACTCCTTAAGATTTTTTAAATGGTTTTTGTGTGTACGTGTAAAGAAGTGGTATCAGAGGTATTAATAAGGAAAATAATATTTTTTGTAAGTGTTCTTAATTGGATGGCCCTGTAAGGCTTGTAAAGAAAAAGAGCCCTCTTATCAGAAATGTCAGGATTTGGAATAAAATTTGTCTAGCTATCATATTAGAATGTAGACATCCACAGAGAATAATTCAGAAGGAAGAATTGTCTTAAGACATTACATGGGGTGTTTCAGTGGATCTTTTGATGAGATTAAGAATGTAATTTTCATTTTTTGTTAAACTTTTCTAAAACACTTTTTGCTTTAATAATAAACTAATGATGTCAGCAAATTTGGAAAACCCAGCAGTGGCCACAGGACTGGAAAATGTCAGTTTTCCATCACAATTCCAAAGAAGGGCAGTGCTAAAGAATGTTCAAACTGCCAGCCATTTGTGCTCACTTCCCATGCTCACTTCCCAGCCTATGCTAGGCTTTAGACTTGGATCAAGAATTTCCAGATGTACATTACTAAGTTGCCAGCATTCGTTGGATCATAGAGAAAGCAAGGGATTTCCAGAAAAATGTATACTTCTGTTTCATTGTCTACATGAACACCTTTGACTGTGGATTACAATAGACTGGAAAATTCTTAAAGAGATGGAAATACCAGACTATCTTACCTGTCTCCTGAGAAACCTGTATATGGGTCAAGAAGCACAGTTAGAACCTTACATGGAACAACAGACTGGTTCCAAATTGAGAATAGTGTACAACAAGGCTGTATATTGTCTCCCTGTTTGTTTAATTTATATGCAGAGTAAATCATGAGAATTGCAGGGCTGGATGAGTTACAAGCTGGAATTACGATTGCCGGGAGAAATACCAACAACCTCATATGCAGGTAATACCACTAATGGCAGAAATCGAAGAGGAACTAAAGAACCTCTTGATGAGTGTGAAAGAGGAGACTGAAAAAGCTGGCCTAAAACTCAGCATTAAACAAACTTAAGATCATGGCATCTGGTCTCATCACTTCATGGCAAATAGAAGGCGAAAAAATGGAAGCAATGGCAGATACTCTCTTCTTGGGCTTCAGAATTACTGTGGATGGTGACTGCGGCCATGAAATTAGAAGACGTTTGCTTCTTGAATGGAAAGCTATGACAAATTTAGCATATTAAAAAGCAAAGACATCACTTTGCTGACAAAGGTCTGTCTAGTCAAAGCTGTGATTTTTCCAGTAGTCATGTACGGATGTGAGAGTTGAACCCTAAAGAAGGCTGACCACCAGAGAATTGATGCTTTTGAACTGTGGTGTTGGAGAAGACTCTTTGAGAGTCCCTTGGCCAGCAGGGAGATCAAGCTAGCTATCCTAAAGGAAATCAACCCTGAATATTCATGGAAGGTTTGATGCTGAAGCCGAAACTCCAATACTTTGGCCACCTAATGTGAAGAACTGACTCATTGAAAAAGACCCTGATGCTGGGAAAGGTTGAAGGCAAAAGGAGAAGAGGGTGGCAGAGGAAGAGTTGTTTGGATAGTATCAGTGATTCAATGGACATGAACTTGGGCAAACTCCAGGAGATAGTGAGGGACAGGGAGGCCTGGTGTGCTGCAGTCCATGGGTTCACAAACAGTTGGATACAACTTAGTTACTGAACAACAACAAAATCCAAAATAGTTGTACTCCTTAGTAAAACTAAATGGTACCTAGCAGAGACACTAAAGGTTTGGAAGAATCTTGGCAGGGACCAGAGAAATTTAAGTTGGTCAGGAATAAGGCATAGGTCCAAGACCTAGGCTTTCATCGAGGAAGGAGGAGTGGCTAGCAAGTCATTCTCCCTTTTGATCTTCTGTTTCCTCCTCTGCAAAAGGTTCATTATGATTTTGTAAGGTTTTTTCAGTTCTGTGGTTTCTTTAAAAGATTAATGATTATTTCCAAGTATGTACTATGTTCTAAGCAATCTGTAAGGCATTCCACTTTTTCTAAGCATTTAAAAACAGGATGAGAGAGATCTGTTTTACCTGTCTTATAGTAAGAGAAGTAGATATGTTCTCTAGTTTGTAGTAAGAGATTATAAGTAAGCTATACAGATCATTATAGCTTTTTGACTATAAAGTCAAAACTAAATCTTTCTCATTCTGAAAATCATCTTTCTACTAGACTATATTGATACCAGTTTCTATATTGCTATGAATTAGCACACTCCAGTGTTCTTGCCTGGAGAATCCCAGGGACAGGGGAGCCTGGTGGGCTACTGTCTATGGGGTCGCACAGAGTCGGCGGACACGACTGAAGTGACTTAGCAGCAGTAGCAGCAGCACGTGTGAAAGGTCAGATTCCATTTCTGGGGAGTCAGATAAGTCAGTGTGAAACCAGCAGTAGGGACAAAAAAGTAAAATGGATCCTTCCCAGCTGTTGCTCTCCCTACCTTAACATTTCTTGGAGAAACTACAGATTTTGGAATCACCAGTTCTTGGTTAGAACAAGTAAGGAACCTGAAGTTTTGGGAGAGTTTTTAAAGAACTTCTCTTCTTGCCTGGTATTGCTCTCATCATTTTTAAAGACTCAAGTTTGTAGGGTGGGGCTAATAACACAAGACCTAATAGAGAGGGTCTATCTGTAGAACTTTATTGTGGGTTCCTCCAAACTGTCTTATGACTAATGGTCCTTGTCCTCTGTTAGAGGGGATCTTGCTGTGTTCAATTTTGGAATTAAAAGGCACCTTGGAACTTAAAAGCTTTCTGTTGAGTGCAGTCCTGTTGTGTATTCTTAATAGGAGGCTACTTGACTGTTGTTTTTAGTTACTGTGGCAGGAATACACAGTAATCTGAGAATAGGGAGTATGAAATTTATTAATGAAATTACTGGTGAATATATTAGAGATTCTGCCTCATTGTCAGATGAAATTTGGAGTTTATCTAAAATTCTGGTTATTATTAGCATGAAACATTGGGCACCATATTTCAGTGTATGGAGTATCCAACAATGTACAGTAGGAAAAGTATTAATAAAGTTTTATTGGTATTCAGCCACTTCAGTTAGTTTCTGCATATTATCTATAGCTACAACAGAGTTGAGCTGTTGCAGCACAGGCCATATGACCTATTTGTAGTGCATATGACCTATCTGTCCTTTAACAGAAAAAGTTTGTGCTCTAGAGCCAGAGGAATATCATCCTGGCCCAGATAGATTTAGAAAGTAAAGTGAGTTGAGTTCCTTAATCCCTAAGATGTCCGAATAGTTACCTAAATTTTCTTCAAAACTTTGTGACTTTAAACTTAAAATTAGTCTATTAATCCATCAAGAATATTTTTTATATTGCTCTGAAATTGTGGTTCAGCTTTATTTTCTACTGACTAGATGGCCAGCTATTCCAGCACTACATGTTTATATAACCATCCTTTTCCTCTCAGTCTGAATTACCATCTTTGTTATATATTCTACTGTTTACATGCAGTATGTATTTAGAGGCACTCTCCTCTTTCACTTATTTCTTTGTTCACTCTAATGCTAGTAATAAGTGTTTTGATTGCAGTGACTTTGTGTGGTATGTTTAGCAATTAGAAAGGCAGTTCCCCTCTCAGTTTTCCATATAAATTTTAAAATCATTTTATTAATGAAGAATATGCATAGGGATTAGCAGGGCCTGGGCCAGAGCCAGGAGATCAGGCCTGGGCCTGACCCCACATCAGATGTGTATAAGAGACAGGCCAGGGATGTTCCCTCATTTCTTTTTATTGTTAAATATTCCATCTTATGGATCTATTACATTTATTTATTAACCAGTTCAGGGTAATTTGGTTTGTTTTCATGTTTTGGTTATTCTGATGAATGTTGTTATAAACACTTCTGTATAAGTTTTATGGTGCACATGTTTTTATCCTCCCCCCCCCCCTGGGAATTTATCCAGTGATAGGATTATTAAGTCATTTGATAACTCTGTATTTAACCTCTTTAAGTGAGTAAGTGTTAGTCACTCAGTCGTGTTGACTCATCGAGACCAAAAGAACTGTAGCCCACCAGGCTCCTCTGTCTGTGGAGTTCTCCAGGCAAGAATACTGGAGTGGGTTGCCATTCCCTTCTCCAAGGGATCTTCCCCACTCAGGAATCAAACCTAGGTCTCCCACATTGTGGGCAGATGCTTTAGGGAATGCCATATTCATAAGCTGAAGCCCCCTCATTGTGGCTAGATTTGGAGTGAGGAAGTAATGAAGGGTAAGTGAGGCTATGGTGGAGCCCTGATCTGATAGGAATTATGTTCTTATAAGAGGAGTCACCAGGGAGCTCTCTCTTCACCTTTCCTCTTGCCTATGAAGACCCAGGGAGAAGTTGTCCATCTGCAAGTCAGAGGAGAGCTGTAACCAGAAACTGAATTGGCTGTACCTTCATCTTGGACTTCCTCGCATCCAGAACTGTGAGAAAATAGACTTCTGTTGCCTTTTAAAAGTTTATTTTTAATTTCTATTGTTTAAACCACTGAATCTGTGGTGTTTTTATGGCATCCCAAGGTGACTAATGCTTCCCTTGTGGCTCAGCTGGTAAAGAATCTGCCTGCAGTGCGGGAGACCTAGGTTTGATCCCTGGGTTGGGAAGATCCCCTGGAGAAGGGAAAGGCTACCCACTCCAGTATTCTGGCCTGGAGAATTCTATGGATGGTATAGTCCATGGGGTTGCAAAGAGCTGTACACAACTGAGCAATCTGCACTTCACAAGGTGACTAAGACAAGTGATGCTCTTACCATGAAGCAGTCTTTTTCGTCTTTGAATTTGTGATTGTAGTGATATAATTTAGTTGGGTATTGTGTAATGCATGAAATAATGAGTAGGAAAAGTTATTTTTCTGAAAAATAAATAGATTTTTGGAAAGACATGATGAAGGCACATCTCTAAAGAAAAAGCATTGAATTAGGTATCTCTTTCTGAAAATACTTTGTTAATAGTAAAGTTCTCAGAAAATATGTTTTCATCGGTTCTGGAAGGAATCAGTCATACTGAGTTCTCTTAACTAACCTAAATTTGCATTCTACTCCCATAGAGCAATTTCAACCACAGCACGGTATATGGCTCCACCAGATTAGAAGCAGGGGGTGGCTCAGACGGTAAAGACCCTGCCTGCAGTGCGGGAGACCTGGGTTCGATCCCTGGGTTGGGAAGAGCCCCTGGGGTGGGGCATGGCAACCCTCTCCAGTGTTCTTACCTGGAGAATCCCCGTGGACAGAGGAACCTGGCAGACCACAGACAGTCCGTGGTGTTGAAAAGAGTTAGACACCACTGAGGAACTAAGCACATGAACTAAAATAGACAATAATATGGGTGGCAGAAACCTAAGTTACTGACTGTACCTAACTCCTAGGAAAATAATGAAATGAACCTGAGTCTGGAACTGTGGATCCAGTACAGGAGTTGTATATGCTGGGAAGAAAATAGCATTTCTAGCGTTGGCTTCTAGAAATAGGAAGGATTAGCAGCACAACTGCTCTGCGGCTCCTCTATTTACACATTTTTTCTTAATTTAAATTTATTTGTTTTTAGTTGGAGGGTAGTTGCTCTACAGTATTATGTTGGTTTTTGGCACATGTTAACATGATTCAGCCATAGGAATATATATGTCCCCTCCCTCTTGAACCTCCC
>SJYX01000198.1:162428-175750 GCA_006410675.1 Oreotragus oreotragus
GGATAATTGCTTTACAATGTTGTGTTGGTTTCTGCCCTATGGCAACGTGAATCGGCCGTAAGTATACGTATGTCCCTCCCTCTTGTACCTACGTCCCACCCTTCTAGGTTGTCACAGAGCACAGGGTTCGAGTTCCCTGCATCACACAGCACATTCCTAGTGGCTATCCATTTTACACATAGCGACGTGTATGTTTCTGTGCTACTCTCTCTTATCGTCCCACCCCCTCCTCCCCCTACTGCGTCCACAATTCTCTATGTCTCATCTCCATTGCTGCCCTGCAGATAGATTCATCAGTACCACCCTTCTTGCCAGGTCTCTTGGGAAAGCAGCTCTGCCCCAAAACATCTTATCCATACTCCTTGGCACATTTTGATTAGCGACAGATGAGCTAATAGTTATAAATTTGTCAAAAAAGTTATTTGGTTTTAAGATAAAAACAGCTCCTGGAACACTGAAGGTAGGGAGATACCAGATCACTCAATGTACACAAAGAGACTCCCCCCACCCCCATTTCTGCAGGGTTCCTAGTGCCCAGAAAGTAAAACTAAACTGATATTTTCTCTTTCAAGTAACTTTTTCACAAAAAAAGCTCAAATTCTAGATATAGTTTATTTTGTTAATGATTTTGAAATTTATAAAATATTGAGCTTTTAATATTTGCACCATAGGTTTAAAATAGTGTTACACATAACAATGTAAGTTCATTCATTTTATTTCTATAATTAATTCAATGAACAACTATTTAGACAGCACTATTATGTACCAGAAGTTGTACTGTAGGCATAAGAATGAAAAAGGGATCTTCCGTTTTGAAGAATCAACTATGATAAAATTCTAATGTATATAGTAGAATGGATCAATTCATATGGGGATGTGAACAAAAAAGAAGATGTTTTCTTTGGAAAATATGGGTATGTTCTTTCTCTGAGTACATGAAAACCAAGAGTGTGATTAGAAAGTGAAGTCGCTCAGTCGTGTCCGACTCTTTGTGACCCCATGGACTGTAGCCTACCAGGCTTCTCCGTCCATGGGATTTTCCAGGCAAGAATACTGGAGTGGGTTACTATCTCCTTCTCTAGGGGAATCTTCCCAACTCAGGGATCGAACCCAGGTCTCCACATTGGAGGCAGGCGCTTTAACCTAAAATTGGGGTCTCATAGACTAAGTATTAAAAAAAAATACACCAAGTTTATTAAGGAGATGGTTGGGGGAGGCTGACTCTTAAGCAATAAGATTATCTTAAAATTTAAAGGGATTTGTGTATGTTTGTAGTCTATCAATGGAAAGAGAGAGATTCCATCTACCAGAAAGAGAAAAATTTTTGTTATTGTTTAATGGAGTGTCTGAGTATGTTCAGAAAGGATTACAAAGAGTAAACTAAAGTGGGACATAAAATAGCCTGTGAAGAGTGCTTGGAATGATTGGTGGATAAACAACTCCTTTGGCTGTTTATATTTGCACTGGGGAGTATGTAAGCACCTGAATTTTAGTTAATCCTATTTCCCAAAGCAGTAATGTTTTCCATATTTGTATAGCAGCCCATGGAAGTCAAACAAAGGTAGATTTCCAGCATTTTGATGCTAAATCAAATATTTTTCTGTATCAAAGTCACAGACTTAAGGTTGTCTGTCTTGGGCTTTAAGCAATATATCTTTCCACTTAACTGTCCCATATAGAAAAGGTTACTATGAATGGGAGACACATAAACCAGAAGTTATAAAATACTCCAGGTTGAGCTGTATCAGAGGAGATGCATCAACATGGTGAGCAAAAAGAATTTTGTAAGCAAGAATATTGTAAGGTTATTGAATGCTAGAATGGGTTATCAAAAGAAGTTGCAGAATTTTTATGTTTTGAGAGCTTTAAACTTACAACACAGATCCATTTAAGTTAAGAAAGTTTTAGAACAGCCTCTGACTTTGTACATGTGGTTATCTTAGTATATTTTCTATGACCCAATTCAATCAGTACCATCACTGAGAAGCCTTTCCTTAGCCATCTACAAAGATTTGATTATTTCTTTCTGTGTATGGTCATATCACCACAAATGTATAAAATTTTAGGTCAAATTTTTTATGTAGATTTTTCTATATTATAGCTCGTCTAGAGCATAGACAATCTCTTATTTATCAGTTGCATTTCAAGTTTCTAGTTGAGTGCTGGCAAAAAAAAAGAAAAGAAAAGTATTAAATAAATCCCCTATCTCTCCCATTCTACCTAAATTGGTCATCTCATTGTTTTCGGAACTGGCCCCGCACATTCCAATTTCTTGTGTTTATACCATTTCTCTTATTTTGGAATGCACTTTCTCTTTTCCATTTGAGTAATTCTTACGTATCCTTCCAGCTCCAGCATGAATCTCACTTCTTTCATAGAGTTCCCAGGAGATTAAAGGCTTGAGTGACCATTTTTTCCTTGGAAATCCTAAAGAATTTACTTACAGATTTGATGGATTAAAAAAAAAAAAGCATATCTAACAACTCCCCAACTAGTTTGTGAGCATCTGGAATCATGCCTTTTCCCTCTTTGTTACCTCAGTGCCTGGAACAGTGCTCTTTTTAGAGAAGCTGGTCAGTAATAAATAATATTTGGTAATGAGGGAGGTGAGAAAAATGGCTAATCTCATCACTTAGGGAATTTTCTGTTGAAGATACTGATGTTAAATCTACTTTCTAAAGTCTACACACAGTGGAGAAACAGGATCAACTTTTCCAGTATTTCAACATAAAGGGAAAGGTCTCCATTCCTCTTCTAGAACCCTTGGAGCTAGATTGTTTTAGAACTTAGAATCTTTCCTCTTCATTGAGGTAGCACTCCCCATTAATATTTCACAATAAGTGGGTAAATAAAAACTACAAAGACTGTAACTATCCTCATGTTCAGATCTGGTTTGAGTTAATAAAATGAACCTCAATAATCTTAACTGTGTAGACTGTGAAGTCAAATTATTTGCTTGGTGATTACCTTGCAAGTCATATTGTTGACCTTGTAAATTGTTCATAGTCTGAAATTTAGCCTTTGCAGTTAATTCAGTATTCTTTTTCTGTTTCAATGGGGAGATGCCATTTAAAATAAGTTTGTAAGAAGACTGTAAAATCAGAATCTCAGGATTCAGCAAATAACTATTCTTAGAGTTTGGTGGCTCATACATGTAGGGTAATTTATGTATCTTAATTATTTTTTGGTGAGACTTCTGGCAAGAGTTTTTAAGGATATCTGTTCAAAACAACTACTTCTTCAGGTAGAATGAACTTGAAGGACAATGAACTTCAAAACGTGGGAAAAACACCTTTCAGTTGATTGACTCTCAGAAGCACGCTCTTGTTTTTTCTATTTTTTAACTGTTTAAAGAGGATTTAGAAATAATACACCACATTTATATTTGACCTGAACTACATACAATATTTTATATTCTCAGCATCTAGCCTTCTTGGCTAGAGTTTCATTATATTTTGTGATCCAACATTCATGGATTAGTTGAGCAAGCTCTCTTGGCATGTATTTAGGTCAGTTTATTTGTTCACAGAAATGAGGTCATTGTCATATGGAAGCACTTAATACATTGGAACAGTGAAACCTAGAAAGCATTTTTTTTATCAAGTTAAAATATCAAACCACACAGTTTTTTCTTTTTCAATCAGCGTAAAATTGCTCCTAAGAATTGTGTAATTAATATAACATCTGCATTTTCTAAACACGATTTTCTTTTTGAAAAATTAAAAAACAGATTTTGACAGGGAAGACCCCACATAGGGTAGTGACATAAATGGATATTTTAAAAATAGAAGAGGATCAAAAAAGAGAATGGAGGCGAGAGATTGGAAGTAGGTGAGAGGAGGAGGAAGTGCTGAGTGACGAGGAGCCTGGATTGAACACAGTGGCAGTGGATTCGGGAACACATTGTAACACATTCCCAGGACCCATGCGATGAAGGGTGACTAAGGGTGCTTATAACCAGACCCTAAAAGGATGTGATTGTGAATATAAAAAGACAGCATCACATCTGAGAGGCCTCATGAAAAAAGAAGCAACAAACCATAGTAGATCAAAGGTAGCTGGCAAAGGAGAAAGGGTAACTTTGATAGGAATGAGGAAACTGGGAAGGGCTGATTATTAGTTGAGATTGATGGCGTGTTTTTTTCCTCTAAGTTTCAGGCTGCTAATATCCAGGTTTTTTTGTGCATGTCATGGCCTAACCATGAAAGATTGAGAATGGCCGTGCTTACAGATAGAAGGTGGGCTTATCTCTGTGCTGGGAACAAGCCAGTCGTTCTGCACCTCTGTGACCACACCTCTTCACAGGTACTTGAAGGCAGTGTAGGTTTAAAAATAAAATAAGCCTATTAAATATTGACTAATTGGGAAGCTCGTCACAGTTATTTAGCTGGTTGAGGTTCAAAAAGAAAGAACATAGTTTCTGTGACACTCTAAAATACATGGTGGTATGTGCACAGTCGTGTCTGACTCTGTGACCCTGTGGACTGCAGCCCACCAGGCTTCTCTGCCTAGGGGATTTTCCAGGCAAGAAGACTGGAGTGGGTTGCCATTTCCTCCTCCAGGAGATCTTCCCAACCTAGGAATCAAACTCGTATGTCCCATGTTTCCTACATTAGCAGGCAGATTCTTTTACCACTCAGCCACATAATGGCGGTAAAGTATTTTCCCTTCCCTAAAAGTGACTGTGGAGTTGCTCTGTGGAAATGGAGATAAATTTGTTCGGTTGTTTTTCTTACAAGTGACATAAATCTAACTTGAACTATCTTAGGGAAAAGAAGATAATTTATTGGTTCATATAACTTGAAAAGTTCAGGGATTCACTTCTTCAGACATGACAGTCCCCAGTTACTTAAATAATGTTGTCAGGCATCCATTTATTTTTTACATCTCTTGGCTCTATTTTCTTTCTGTTGGCTGTATTTCTCTGTCAGATTCTCTTTCAAATGATAGGAAAGATGGTTTCACATATATTTGGATCAAAATAGCCCTTATAACTCTACCCTGGAGTATTCTTTGTATGAGTCCATTTGGCCACCTGGGAAAAGCTGGGAAAGATTGAAGTCCAAAGGAGAAGAGGGTGGCAGAGGATGAGATGGTTAGATAGCATCACCAACTCAGTGGACATGAGAAACTCTGGGAGATAGTGAGGACAGGGAAGCCTGGTGTGCTACAGTCCATGGGGTCGCAGAGTCGGACACGACTGAGTGAACAACAACAAATCAGTCCCTTAAAGATAAAAAAGACTCCAAGTGATTTTCCCTGAAGTTAAGTACACTAGTCATTGAGTCTTAGGGAGCAGGAGTGTCTCTGATTGACAGGTCTGGATCTTGTCCATGTTCCCGGGACGAGAGAGGTGATGTCTGATGATTAGCAGCCCCCATGACATCCCATGGAATGGAAGAAGTGGGGCTCCTGAGAAGAAATGATGAGAGGCTGAAAGAAAACTCCAATACTTTGGCCACCTAATGTGAAGAACTGACTCATTGAAAAAGACCCTGATGCTGGGAAAGGTTGAAGGCAAAAGGAGAAGAGGGTGGCAGAGGAAGAGTTGTTTGGATAGTATCAGTGATTCAATGGACATGAACTTGGGCAAACTCCAGGAGATAGTGAGGGACAGGGAGGCCTGGTGTGCTGCAGTCCATGGGTTCACAAACAGTTGGATACAACTTAGTTACTGAACAACAACAAAATCCAAAATAGTTGTACTCCTTAGTAAAACTAAATGGTACCTAGCAGAGACACTAAAGGTTTGGAAGAATCTTGGCAGGGACCAGAGAAATTTAAGTTGGTCAGGAATAAGGCATAGGTCCAAGACCTAGGCTTTCATCGAGGAAGGAGGAGTGGCTAGCAAGTCATTCTCCCTTTTGATCTTCTGTTTCCTCCTCTGCAAAAGGTTCATTATGATTTTGTAAGGTTTTTTCAGTTCTGTGGTTTCTTTAAAAGATTAATGATTATTTCCAAGTATGTACTATGTTCTAAGCAATCTGTAAGGCATTCCACTTTTTCTAAGCATTTAAAAACAGGATGAGAGAGATCTGTTTTACCTGTCTTATAGTAAGAGAAGTAGATATGTTCTCTAGTTTGTAGTAAGAGATTATAAGTAAGCTATACAGATCATTATAGCTTTTTGACTATAAAGTCAAAACTAAATCTTTCTCATTCTGAAAATCATCTTTCTACTAGACTATATTGATACCAGTTTCTATATTGCTATGAATTAGCACACTCCAGTGTTCTTGCCTGGAGAATCCCAGGGACAGGGGAGCCTGGTGGGCTACTGTCTATGGGGTCGCACAGAGTCGGCGGACACGACTGAAGTGACTTAGCAGCAGTAGCAGCAGCACGTGTGAAAGGTCAGATTCCATTTCTGGGGAGTCAGATAAGTCAGTGTGAAACCAGCAGTAGGGACAAAAAAGTAAAATGGATCCTTCCCAGCTGTTGCTCTCCCTACCTTAACATTTCTTGGAGAAACTACAGATTTTGGAATCACCAGTTCTTGGTTAGAACAAGTAAGGAACCTGAAGTTTTGGGAGAGTTTTTAAAGAACTTCTCTTCTTGCCTGGTATTGCTCTCATCATTTTTAAAGACTCAAGTTTGTAGGGTGGGGCTAATAACACAAGACCTAATAGAGAGGGTCTATCTGTAGAACTTTATTGTGGGTTCCTCCAAACTGTCTTATGACTAATGGTCCTTGTCCTCTGTTAGAGGGGATCTTGCTGTGTTCAATTTTGGAATTAAAAGGCACCTTGGAACTTAAAAGCTTTCTGTTGAGTGCAGTCCTGTTGTGTATTCTTAATAGGAGGCTACTTGACTGTTGTTTTTAGTTACTGTGGCAGGAATACACAGTAATCTGAGAATAGGGAGTATGAAATTTATTAATGAAATTACTGGTGAATATATTAGAGATTCTGCCTCATTGTCAGATGAAATTTGGAGTTTATCTAAAATTCTGGTTATTATTAGCATGAAACATTGGGCACCATATTTCAGTGTATGGAGTATCCAACAATGTACAGTAGGAAAAGTATTAATAAAGTTTTATTGGTATTCAGCCACTTCAGTTAGTTTCTGCATATTATCTATAGCTACAACAGAGTTGAGCTGTTGCAGCACAGGCCATATGACCTATTTGTAGTGCATATGACCTATCTGTCCTTTAACAGAAAAAGTTTGTGCTCTAGAGCCAGAGGAATATCATCCTGGCCCAGATAGATTTAGAAAGTAAAGTGAGTTGAGTTCCTTAATCCCTAAGATGTCCGAATAGTTACCTAAATTTTCTTCAAAACTTTGTGACTTTAAACTTAAAATTAGTCTATTAATCCATCAAGAATATTTTTTATATTGCTCTGAAATTGTGGTTCAGCTTTATTTTCTACTGACTAGATGGCCAGCTATTCCAGCACTACATGTTTATATAACCATCCTTTTCCTCTCAGTCTGAATTACCATCTTTGTTATATATTCTACTGTTTACATGCAGTATGTATTTAGAGGCACTCTCCTCTTTCACTTATTTCTTTGTTCACTCTAATGCTAGTAATAAGTGTTTTGATTGCAGTGACTTTGTGTGGTATGTTTAGCAATTAGAAAGGCAGTTCCCCTCTCAGTTTTCCATATAAATTTTAAAATCATTTTATTAATGAAGAATATGCATAGGGATTCTGATAGGAATCTAGATGTTACCTTTGAGAAAATAGCGGTTAATAAAATTGCAAATATAAAGAAGAATCTTAAAACCTTTTGGCATGACATCACAAATCAAGTCAGTAGACAAATAAATGGAAGGAAATACCTTCAAATTATGTGGCTGTTTTACTCTGCAAAAGTAAACGTGCAAAAGATTCTCACAAGATAAAAGATAAGGAGCCTTACTGAACAATGAGCAGATGATAGGAATTAGCATTTCACTAGATGGCAAATCTAAGTAGTCAGTAAACAACCAGAAAGATAGACAAAACTAGTAGTCAGGATAAAGGAAATTTTTATCATTTCAAACTCATTAATAAGTAGAAGTTAAATAATGTGTTAATATCTCTTGTTCACAAGATCAGGAATATGCTCATATATTTCTAGTAGAAATGTGAATTGTTTTAGCCTTTTTAGAAAATAATCTAACAGTCATCACAGATATTTCTTTGCTTTCAAAACCTGTCCCATAGATAAAAAGAACTAGTATATTCATCTTTATTGGAATGCTTATTGCAGCTTTGTTGATTATGGGAAAACACTGGAAACAAAGTATATGTTTATGATTAGGAAATTAGTACATGAATTGAGGGACATTCATACAATGAAATAATGTGTAGCTATTATAGTGGAGCTAAGAAAAAAGTTGAGACACTTTGATATTGTATTATGTGAGAAAAATAAGTTTCAGAGTAGTGTGTGTAATTTGTCACATTTTTAGAAAACAATGAACCTTTTAGAAAAATCCTCTTATATATGTATTTATTTGCAGAAGATTCTTTAAGTATAATTAATCAATAGGGAATAGAATTGAGAGGAAGAAAGAGATAAACAGGAAAGAAATTTTTTAGGGGGAAAAAAACAGTATTACATTATAAAATAGAAGTATCCATAATCAGCATAGTATGATTTAGTCTTGTTTCTGCAAAATTTAATGTACACACATTCTTTTCTAAAAAAAGAGAGGAACATGAAATTCCACATGTTAACATTTGGTTTTCTTCCTGAGCTTTCTGTGGCTTATTCTTTGACCCAGGTTGGTCCAGATGGTCTGATGAAGTTAAATGGCTCAGCCCTTAATAATGAGTTCTTCACTTCAGCGGCCCAAGGCTGGAAGGAAAGACTTTCAGAAGGTAAGTGTTCAACTTTACGTGTCTTCTAGAATGTGTATGCATGGGGAGGGCATATTGACAACTCTGAGCTTCTGTAGATATTTGCCCAGTTTGGGAAGGCAAAGGCCAGAACATTTCTTAGGGAAGAACTACTTATTCTATGTGAAATACATTGCTAGACTTTTATCTAGAACACATAACCAAGTTTGGTTCCAGATGGAGTTAAGCAAGGTGTTTCTTCAAGGGTTTAAAGTTACATGGGAAACTGAAAATATACAGATTTTTAGGCCCTATTTCTAAAGATTCTGTTTCATTATTTCTAGCTTCATGCCTGGTAGTTGAAATTTTAATAAGCAGAATATAGAATGAGTTGTTTCATGGTGTTATGAATCATGGTTTGGTAAACAGTAAGATAACTTCTTTCTCACTGCCCCATATCAATGAAACTAACAGTTTACTAAGAACTTTTAAAAAATCCGCTTTATTGAGAAATGTTTTATGTAGTATAAAATTCACCCATTTGAGGTGTACAGTTCAGTGGCAGCTAGAGTGCTTTAATAAATACAAATTATGACCAAGAATTCCTAACTGTGGTCACTGGTTTGCCATGTTTCTAATTCTGATCTAACAGTTTTACAGAGGGTAAATTATAAAGCATAAAAAGAGTAATTGACTGTGTTTCATAGCATATAATTATCAGTCACTATTAGCAGTTCTTAAGCCTAACTGCTCATTATACTCACTTGTGGTATTTTTTTTAATACTGAAATCTGGGCCTCACTCTCAATATTTGTTTTGCCTGAGCTTCAATGGGGGTTTTTTTGTTTGATTTTTTTCCCCCAAGTGATTCTAATGTTCAGCCATTATTAAAGCCACTATTTTTTTTTAACTTTTTATTTGGTTTTGGGGTATAGCTGATAAACAATGTGTTAGTTTCAGCTGAACAGTGAAAGGACTCAGACATATATATATACACGTATCCATTCTCCCCCAAACTCCCCTCTCATACAGTCTGCCACATAACATTGAGGTCCATATGCTATATAATAGGTCCTTGTTGGTTATCCATTTTAAATATAGCAGAGTGTAATGACCTTCCCAAAGTCCCTAACTATCCCTTCCCCCTGGCAATCATAAGCTGGTTCTCAAAGTTTGTGAATCTATTTCTGTTTTATAAGTTCATTTATAGCATTTCTTTTTGAATTCCATATATAACATGTAACTGTCGAGCTCTTTCAGCACCATTTGTTGAAGAGACTGTCTTTCCAACATTGTGGAATCTTGCTTTCTTTGTCATAGATTAATTGACCATAGGTGCATGAGCTTTGGAAAAGGAAATGGCAGCCCACTCCAGTATTCTTGCCTGGAGAATCCCATGGACACAGGAGCCTGGCAGGCTACAGTCTATGGGGTTGCAAGAGTTGGACATGACTAAGCAACTAAGCATAGCACAGCATGGGCCTGTTTCTGGGTTTTCTATCCTGTTCTGTTGATTGTGTTTCTATTTTTGTGCCAGTGCCATACTGTTTTGGTAACTGTAGTTTTGTAGTATGTGACCGTATTATTTTTATTTCAAATACTATGTGTGTCACTGTGTCAGTACACATAGAATACAGAATAACACTTGAAAATTATGGGAAGTTGTGTCAAGGAATAGCTTTGTGAAAACAAGTGTGAGAAGCTTTAAAGTAAGTACAGTTAGAAGGGGAGCACTGGGAATGCTATTCATTGCTCACTTTTTGTCAGATCATTGATAGAGCTAATGACCAGCTAATTAATACCTATGTTTTTCATTATAGTTGTTATAGAAGTGATCACTACAGCTGTGTAGAAAGGATCAATTGCTGATTACTTTTGACCTTCCTCTTAAAGATTTCCATGAACAGAGACCCCCATTTTTCTGAAAGAGTCAAAATCACTTGAGCACTTTAAAACATATCTGTTATCAGTACTTTTTTTTAAAGAATAATTTAGATTCATGTTCCCTACTCTCCAACTTTTTTAAAGTAGATATTATCAACAGTGCTACCTCTATTATTACGTTACTTTTGTTTATATGAGCAGTCACTGCTATACCTATACATGCTATCATATTTTATGAGCAGCAAAAACTTTGAACACTGTACACATGTGAACAGAGTTCAGTACTATTTATCTCTTTCTGTTAAGCCCAGTAGATACAACCAAAAAGCAGAAGTTCTGGGTGGATTCTGATGGCTAAATCCCTCTTCTCCCACTCATATGCCCAAGACTATGATAAGTATTTGGAGAAGGCAGTGGCACCCCACTCCAGTACTCTTGCTTGGAAAATCCCATGGATGGAGGAGCCTGGTAGGCTGCAGTCCATGGGGTTGCTAGGAGTCGGACATGACTAAGCGACTTCACTTTCACTTTTCACTTTCATGCATTGGAGAAGGAAATGGCAAGACCGCTTCATTGTTCTTGCCTGGCGAATCCCAGGGATGGGGGAGCCTGGCGGGCTGCCGTCTATGGAGTCGCACAGAGTCGGACACGACTGAAGCGACTTAGCAGCAGCAGCAGTGATAAGTATTAGATGTCTTCTAACACTATTCCTTCCTCTCTTCCTATACTTCTAAGACCTAAGAGGTCTTATGCTTCAGATATACTCTTTCCACTTATTCTTTGATGTCCTGGGTATTAGAGAATTAATAGGAAACAGCACGACTGAAGTGACTTAGCAGGAGCCTGTCTCAGGCACAGGTTTTAAGATGGCCTACCAAGCACATTCATTGTTCTCTACTGATGGAGTGGGAAGGATTGAGGTGTGGTTGGTAGTATACGAAAATAAATGGTATATTCAGAGCAGCCTAGTCTTTGGCATATTGAGTGTCTTGTTGCTAGGGCATTAGACTCACAGTTTCTGGAACAATTAGAAAACTGACAACTCCAAAAATAGCTCCCTACCTTTTCACTGGAACCTCAAAATGTCTTTAAGGAGGGCCATAGCTGTTCGTTATGCTGTTAAAGCTAAAAGGACTAAAATACAAGTCTCAGAGAAAGTCAAAGCGAAAGTCGCTCAGTTGCGTCCAACTCTCTGCGACCCATGGACTACACAGTCCATGGAATTCTCCAGGCCAGAATACTGGAGTAGGTAGCCTTTCCCTTCTCGAGGGGATCCTCCCAACCCAGGGATCAAACCCAGGTCTATGATAAGTATTAGATGTCTTCTAACACTATTCCTTCCTCTCTTCCTATACTTCTAAGACCTAAGAGGTCTTATGCTTCAGATATACTCTTTCCACTTATTCTTTGATGTCCTGGGTATTAGAGAATTAATAGGAAACAGCACGACTGAAGTGACTTAGCAGGAGCCTGTCTCAGGCACAGGTTTTAAGATGGCCTACCAAGCACATTCATTGTTCTCTACTGATGGAGTGGGAAGGATTGAGGTGTGGTTGGTAGTATACGAAAATAAATGGTATATTCAGAGCAGCCTAGTCTTTGGCATATTGAGTGTCTTGTTGCTAGGGCATTAGACTCACAGTTTCTGGAACAATTAGAAAACTGACAACTCCAAAAATAGCTCCCTACCTTTTCACTGGAACCTCAAAATGTCTTTAAGGAGGGCCATAGCTGTTCGTTATGCTGTTAAAGCTAAAAGGACTAAAATACAAGTCTCAGAGAAAGTCAAAGCGAAAGTCGCTCAGTTGCGTCCAACTCTCTGCGACCCATGGACTACACAGTCCATGGAATTCTCCAGGCCAGAATACTGGAGTAGGTAGCCTTTCCCTTCTCGAGGGGATCCTCCCAACCCAGGGATCAAACCCAGGTCTCCCACATTAAATAAAACCTAAATAATAAAATGTTCAGTGTCATTATTTACCAAAAGCGTATGACTGTTTTTTCCAGTGGAGAAAAAAGTTTATAAAAAATCTGTAGGGCATATTTGTAGCTGGAAGGGAGTGATACAAGGAAAATCCAGAGAAAAAACCCACTTAAACTCAGCTGAGTACTGGAAACTATATGGAGTGGGCTGCAAATGTGTATGTTTCAACTTACGGCACTTAGGGAGTTCTCCTTTACAGTGAGGAATTTGGGGAGATTTCTGTTAATTTCACATGGTAATATTACTCCTTCGTGACTCTATCATGATTTGCCAATAGTGGAAAACTGCAAAAAACATATTCCTATTGAACATCTCTTTTTTTTGGTACATTGTAGGTGAGTTTACACCGGAGATGCAGGTGAGAATTCGACAAGAGATTGAGAAGGAGAAAAAAGTAGAGCCATGGAAAGAACAATTCTTTGAAAGCTACTATGGTCAGAGGTAATATCAAGACAGATTTTGTAAACCAAATGTTAATTCCTATAGATATGTCATGTGTTACTTCATCTAACTACTTTCCCAGGAAATCTAGTCTGCAATTTTCTTCTATTTTTTTTTACCAAGAAAATTTTTTTCTTCTTATAATTCTTAGGTACACAGAATTGGATTTCTCATAATCTTGAACTCTTAACACAATGCCATTATAGATGGTATGGTTTCTTGAAAAAAAAAAAAAA
>SJYX01000198.1:175877-194191 GCA_006410675.1 Oreotragus oreotragus
TTAAAAAAAAAAAAAAAAAAAAAGATTTTATTCTCTTGAATTAGAGTCCTTTCTTTGGATAGATTGGCTTTTTTCCCAGTAACTTTTTAATATATAAGAATACAGAAGTTCTATACTTTTTTTTTTTTTTTTTTTAACTGTAGGCAGTTATCCCACAAAAGGATAACTTATCCAGAATCACTAAGGAATCCTATAATACATGCCATAATATTCAACATGTGATTAAACAGCCTTTCTTCTCTAAAAGACACTCTGGGAGATACACATAGCTGAATCAAGATACAGACCCTTTTCTCAAGGCACTGTAGTCTGAGTCTTGTTTTTTCCTTAACAGAATCTTAATGGGAGGAATTCCCTAGCAGTCCAGTGGTTAGCACTCAATACTTTTACTGCGATGGTGCAGGTTCAAGCGCTGGTTGGGGAACTAACATCCCACAAGCCAACGAAGCATCCCCCCCCAACCGCCCAGAAAAAAAAACAAAACTTAATGGGGACACTTAATAGATAACAATGGAGCTGTATTGTTTGAAATAGAATTGAATACCCAGAGTCTTAATTGTCTGTTAGTTTCTCTTCCTTATGTATACCTAATAGCAACCTTTAAGGATACTCCATAATCATAGCTTGAGAACAAACAGCTCTTTTCCTTATCTCCCTGTCCTTATCCCCTTTGTGGTCATTTCAGAAGTGATTCTTAATGAAATGCAGAGCCCAGTACACTGCTTTTTTTACCTTCTTGGTATGAGCTTTGAGCTATTCTACAGAAATCAAAGTGAATACATTTAGACCATGATCACAGGTGGTAGTTATTCTGTAAATATTGTTCATTCCAAGCGTTACAGCCATTCTTGGATCTTTCTGTGTTTAGCTGTTACTTTCTGCCAGCTTTTTGGGAAGGACTACATTTGATTATTGTATAAATTTGTCCTTAGCCATTCCATCTCGGGGGTACAGGGCTGATTATTTGAAGTCACCAAAGAGGACTATCTTATTTTTACTTGTACATTATTCTGAGACATTAGGGGAAATCTGTAGTGACTCCTCCAGGGTAGTCTAGCTGTTAGCCAGGAAGTCCTACTTGGCCTTCATTCCCAGGATAACTCAGAGGCCCTTAATCTCAGAATTTTAGACCTATACCAAGTAAAATTTAAACAGCCTTTCCAAAAATTCAGTTTTCATTTTCAACCTCTGGAGATTAGTCAACTCTCCTACTGTCTCCTCTGGTTTCCTTAGATTTCTTGGGCCAGCCTTTGTACGGGTACTTCAGAACAAAGGTGTTCAGTTCAGTCGCTCAGTCATGTCTGACTCTTTACAGCCCCATGGACTGCAGCACACCACGCTTCCCTGTCCATCACCCACTCCCGGAGCTTACTCAAACTCATGTCCATTGCATCGGTGATGCCATCCACCCATCTCATCCTCTGTTGTCCCCTTCTCCTCCTGCTTTCAGTCTTTCCCAGCATCAAGGGCTTTACCAGTGAGTCAGTTCTTCACATTAGGTGGCCAGAGTATTGGAGCTTCAGCTTAAGCATCAGTCCTTCCAATGAATATTCAGGACTGATTTCCTTTAGGATGGATTGGTTTGATCTCCTTGCTGTCCAAGCTGATTACAGTCCAAACCCACCATCCTACAGGACTTGGGTCTTTGGCTTCTTTCACTTCNAGTCCTTCCAATGAATATTCAGGACTGATTTCCTTTAGGATGGATTGGTTTGATCTCCTTGCTGTCCAAGCTGATTACAGTCCAAACCCACCATCCTACAGGACTTGGGTCTTTGGCTTCTTTCACTTCTCTGTGGCAAGGCTGTGGTGCATGCCTGTAGACAGTGTAGCTCCTTTGTAAGCAGAAGTAATAATAATAATTAACATTACACTGAGGTTTTATTATGTCCTAGGTACACTGTTCTAAGTACTTTACATGCATTAGTTCTCATTCTAGCAACACTGTGAAGTGATTAGCCTCAGTGTACTATTAAAGAAATGAGGTGGTTGGATAGCATGACCAATTCAATAAACATGAATTTGAGCAAACTCTGGGAGATGGTGAAGGACAGGGAAGCATGACATGCTGCAGTCCGTGGGGTTGCAAAGAGTCGAACATGACTTAGTGACTAAACAACACTGTTAAAGAAACAGACAGAGAGGCTACTCACTTACTTAATATCACATGGATAGTAGATATCAGAGCCAGGATTTGAATCTAGGTGCTCTAGCTCCAGACCTTTCCCTAATATTAATAATAGTGATGATAATATATAAAGACTACTGACTAAGTATCACAGGTTCTTCCAGATATTGCCATATACATTATCTCATAATATATTCAGTAACATAGGCGATTTCTCAACTACAGTATTTTTTTCTTCCACCTTTTAGTTCTGGCCTGAGTCTTGAAGATTCAAAGAAATTGACAGCTTCACCCAATGATCCCAAAGTAAAGAAAACCCCAGCTGAGCAACCAAAATCTACACTTCTTTCAGAGGCCTCACCTGTCAGTGTAGTCCCAGTAATTCCCCAGTTAGAATCTAAAGAAGAAGTACTGCAGATGCCATCACCAGTCAGAAAAGAAGAGCATGAAAGCCAAGATAAGACGCAGCCACACTCCACAGAGCCCCTTCTTTCCCCAGCTACCAATACAAGTGAGCTTAGCAGCATTCCTCCCATCAAGTGCCCGAAGGATGAGGCTCTTGTGGAGCAAAAGCCAGTTGCCTCTGCTGAACAGGAATCTGAGAAAGAGAATCATCTCACTATACCTTCAAATTATAATAAAAATGAAAGCCAGGAAGCTTTAGTTACTTCCGTGAGCAAACCCAAGAGTCCTGGGGTAGAAACAACAGTAATGAAGCCCACAGTAGAAGCAGGTCCACAGGAGACAACTACGAAAGAACCTCCATCAACTCTGGCTGATCACAGCCCAGAAAGCCTCAAGAGGAAATCTTCCCTCACCCAAGAAGAGGCCCCAACAGGCTGGGAGAAAAGGCCGCGTGTCACTGAGCATTGCCAGCACCAGCAGCCATTTCAGGTCTCCCCACAGCCCTTTCTCAGTAGAGGTGACAGGTTCCAGGTGCGGAGAGTACCACCCCTCAAGGTAAGAAAGGAAGAATTGAAGAAGAGAGATGGTCTGAACAAGTTTTTGGTTTTGCCTACTAAATTTCAAGTGTTTGTGATGTTTCTTAATGTGGAAGCAGTGGTATGTATTTGATATGTGTATAACCATGGTCATTAAGAAATAGGCATTTAGAAGTGCAACCTTACAGATCTTTATTGGGATTTGAATACTTATTCAAATATCTGAGAATCTAATGTAATCCACTTCCACCCACCCTCCCTGCTGGCTACTCTTGTATTTTAAGACAATTATGGAATGTATTCTGTTAAGTATAATAGTAAACAGAAGGAGGTCATTGATGTAAGAGATCATGTATCTTTGTATCAAGAGCCATGATGTTTAAGTGTACCTTGACCCTTTTCTTGCTGCCATAACTGATTTGAGGTTTTGAGGGTCTGAACTAACTCCCTTTTAGTTCTGACCTTTTATAGGAAATGTGTGTGGCTGCCATGAATCTCCCTCACTTGAGGGATTTTAGTAAGATGGTATAGCCTTACTAAGCTCTACTGCTTTGGATATGAGATTAACTTGTGCTTTAGCCATATATTGCTGTGTATCAAGATCTTAAATTTCTACAGCAGTGTCACTACCTTCGTGTGTACTTAGTCTTGTGCCTAACATCAGTTTTCAGTTCATTCTTCATTAATCATATCTGTTGACTTAATGTTTTTTATTAATAGTATTTATTAGTATTATTGTGTCTGCATGAACTCTGGCACTGGGTATTATTCATTCACATTGGAATATTATAAGTTCAAAAATAAGCCAAATAGAAATATGTTTTTCCCGTTTTAAATTTAACTTAGGTGAACCAAAGTCCTACTGGAAATAACCCTTGAAATACTCTGTTAGAAGTACTTGACCTGTTTCATGCACTATGAGACTCCTCTCCATTTTGCTTCTTTTTACTAATACTATGCTGTTCTTAATATTAAATTTTGTGGTTGCAGCACTCAGGAATCTTCTTTTTCCTTTTCTTTTTTTTTTTTGATATTTTTCTACCATTAGGATACACTCTCATGCTTTGCTGGAGTTTTTCATTTTATAATAATCACTCATTATTCTTTAAAAATATGAGGAACCTTTCTTTGAAGCTTATCTTATCTCTAGACCTGAGAGCTGAGTTACAGTTTAGGTTTTACTTTATATAAATGACACTGGGTAAGAACCATCATTTCTGTTTCCACATCTTTCTTCTAATCCAAAGAGGCTCTACACTGAAAACTTAAATCTTTTGTGACCAAATTTATGTTACTTAACTTTTTTCCTTTTTTTTTTTTTTTTAACTCCTGCCTCATTTCAAAGCTTTCTAGCAGAAGTGACTTTAGTATTTTAATTCTCTTACCTTAGACCTTATCCACATCCCTCTTTCTGAGACAAAGCTTAATGTAATTTAGAACAAATCTTTTAAACAAAACTTAAGTAGAAAAACAAAATTTGAATTTTATTATCAATCTCTTATTGTATAAAATTATATATGCACATGTATCTATCCTACATATACATATAATATAAAGTATATACATATATATATAGCTATAGACAGAGATAGAAAACTCAGACATACAGTATATATTTTCCATTCAGTATACAGTTAGAAAGAATCTAATTGCTTTTCTATACAAGGAGAGAGGGCTTCTCAGTAAGTTAAGTTGTTGCAGTTGTTATCAACTCCTAGAAACCTTGTGTGGTTTTCATAATTAAAAAAAAGTATTACATCTCATTTATTCTCCATAAACAGATATTAGGATTAGTTGCATAAATAACTGAAATTATTTTTAAGCATTAAAAATTTTTATTTTAACCACTTTGAAGGATTATCCTTATTTCATCAACATGTTATTAATGTTTTCAGCCATTATGATAGATATCATTTGTGCTGGATATCTTGTTATTCTCAAGGTTATTCTGATGTAAGATGGTTTATTCCTAATCCTATATATGATTCCTCTAAACAACTGTGCTTTTTACTTCTTGTTCTTAATTTCCTAGTTTCATCTGTTTTTTCTCCCTATTAATTGTCTGTTCCACATGGTATTACTAAGGGGTAATAACGACTTTACTCTGGGCAGCTTCTGAAATACTGTGTGCAGTTGGATGTAAAATAGATTCAACTTTGAGATAGAGGTTCAGTATATCTCAAGATGAGAAATATGTGGGCTTTATGACAAGTGTTATACAATCCCATAGGTCTAATTTCTGAAAGAGAGTTTTTCAGGACTGCTGACCTTTTCAGAAATGAGTATTGCCAGTAATGCAAAATCTTTAGTGACTTTATTAAGGAGTTCCAGAAAGATGCATTATCTTTGGGCTCAGTGGCTTAATTTTTTTAGTTAAATGCCCTAGAACATCTGTAACCATTACTTTCTGTTTTTAACTTTACCAACTATTAGAAAGTTTAAGATTGGTGCATCCTGATGGATTCCAATAGATTTCAAAGTGTTGTTTTGAACAGAAGTCAGAGTCTTTCAACTATATTTTATGACATGAAAATCAGTGGTTTCAGACCTAGCAATGCATTCAGAATCTCCTCACAAGGTTTTTAGAAATGCATTTTTTCTCTGGGAGTTCTAATTTTTAATTTTAGGGATAGGACTTAGAGCACATATATTTTTTTAAAGCTTCACAAATAAATATAATGCCAGCAGGCGGTGAGAATGACTTCGATTCATAGTGTAGACAATATGTACGTACTCCCTCTTGGGTGGGTGGGGTGGGTTACACATTGTCTTTCTTCTGGTGCTATCCAGAGGCCTCTGTACTTTGAGATAATTCAGCCTGTGTGCTTAGCTGTACATGTGTGAGTGTGTAAAAGAGATCATTTAAGATACAGACCTTTCTATGATATCTGTATTTTAAAATGTGCGTAAAAGCAAGAAAAGAGAAACAAAAAAAAGGAGCACACTGTTGTTGCTGTTTAGTCCCGAAGTCATGCCCATCTCTTAGTAAAGTCCTGGACCTTGTAGTAAAGCCAAGAAATAAAAGACAGGCTTCCCAGGTGGCTCAGTGGTAAAGAATCCTCCTGCCAATGCAGGGGACACAGGTTTGATCCTGGGATTGGGAAGACCCCCTGGAGAAGAAAACGGCGACCTACTCCAGTATTCTTGCCTGGGAAATCCCAGGGACAGAGGAGCCTGGCGGGCTACAGTCCCCGGGGTCGCAAAGAGATGGGCATGACTTCGTGACTAAACAGCAACAACAGTGTGCTCCTTTTTTTTTTCTGCTTCTCTTTTCTTGCTTTTACGCACATTTTAAAATACAGAGATCATAGAAAGGTCTGTATCGTAAATGATCAGCTGTTGTGAGTAGTAGTGACATTGAGACAGAACTGTTGAGAAAAGAGCTTTGTGACTGAGTGGGAGTGGATGTCAGTGGAGGAGAGTCTTTGGCACCAGTAGAGGAGGTGAAAAGACCCTGGAGCCGGACCTGTGTGGCTCTCTCCATGGATTGGTCTCTTAGCTACAGGCCTCCCGTCAGTGTGCTAGCGCTCACCCTATTCTGAGAATTTGTGTTAATGAAGTGTTGTTGCTCTTGTAAAAGAAAGCTAAGCTCTGTTGTTTTTCCCCCCTTAATTCTTTCAGATCCCGGTCTCCAGAATCTCTCCCATGCCGTTTCCTGCATCGCAGGTCTCTCCCAGGGCTCGTTTTCCAGTCTCCATCACTAGTCCTAACAGAACAGGAGCCAGAACCCTCGCAGACATCAAAGCAAAAGCCCAGCTTGTCAAAGCACAGAGGGCGGCCGCCGCTGCCGCAGCCGCCGCCGCCGCCGCTGCCTCAGTTGGAGGGACCATTCCAGGACCCGGCCCAGGCGGCGGACAGGGCCCAGGGCAGGGGGGTGAAAGGAGAACTGCTAGAGGAGGCGATCCTGACTCAGACAGAGTCAGTGAGCCTGGCAAGGGCCCCGCACTGGAGCTGGCAGGAACTGGAAGCAGGGGAGGTCCGAGAGAGCTTTTACCCGCTGGGCCAGACACTCAGCCCCGGTCTGAGACCAGGACCGCAGGCCAGCCACAGCCTCATAGTGGCCCTGGAGCACAACTACAGCAAACCTCCTCAGTGCCTCCCGCATCTGCCGTCGGTGGAGCGTGTGCAGGTGTCCCCTCACCAGCCCACATTCATGCACTCCCGCCAGCTTTAGTAAAGTTAAGTAATGAAAAACTAAATCCCCCCAGGGCAACAGGCACGGCGGCCTCTCTCCGCCAGCCCCAAGCGCCCAGTAGCGGTAGGCAGGAGAAAGCACCTCCAGCTCCAGCAGATCCTGCTCTGATCCCGGGTGCCTCGCCTGTCCAGTTTGCAGCCGCTGGCGCAGTGGAGCCTAAAGCGGGTTCTAGTAAGAATGCCCCAAATCCTCCGGCCTCAGCAGAGATAAGTGCTAGCGTTTCAGTGGATGCAACCACCTGCCCTTTAACATCTCTGTTAACAACAGCCACTTTAGAGAAGCTCCCTGTGCCCCAGGTCAGCGTAACCACAGCGCCTACCGGATCAGCTCCATCCTTGAGCACTTTGCCGGCAGCTTCTAGCCTTAAAACTCCGGGAACTTCTTCACATATGAATGGACCCATTTCAAGGCCAAGCTCTAGTATCCCTGCTAATAATCCTTTGGTAACTCAGCTGCTGCAGGGCAAAGATGTTCCCATGGAGCAAATTCTGCCTAAACCTCTCACCAAAGTTGAAATGAAAACTGTTCCACTCACTACAAAAGAGGAGAAGGGGGTAGGAGCACTCGTAGGTACCATCGTGACAGAGAACAGCACCAGAGAGGAAGCTCACGAGAGGCAGTCCCATCCAGCTGCACAGCACCTGGGTAAAACTTTGCAAAGTAAGCAGCTCCCCCAGGTTCCAAGATCCCTGCAGCTCTTTTCAGGTAAGGATCTAAGAGACTCTGGCATTGACACACACCAGTACCAAGAAGGACTCAGTAAGGCCACCCAAGATCAGATTCTTCAGACTCTCAGCCAGAGGGTTCGGAGGCAAAACATTCTCTCATTTGTGCACCCCTCGCAGTTCAACTTTACTCACTCAGGTTTCCCGTTAGAGGACATTTCCACAAGCCAGAGGTTCATGCTGGGTTTTGCTGGCAGAAGGACATCCAAGCCTGCGATGGCAGGTCACTACTTACTTAATATTTCCACCTATGGCCGGGGTTCAGAGAGCTTTAGGAGGACCCATTCTTTGAACCCCGAAGACCGATTTTGTCTGAGTAGCCCCACTGAGGCCTTGAAAATGGGATACACAGACTGTAAGAATGCAGCAGGAGATAGTAGCAGCGGGAAGGAAGATGATACTGACGAGGAAAGTACTGGTGATGAGCAAGAATCTGTCCTGGTGAAGGAGGAGCCACAGGCTTCTCAGAGTTCTGCCAAGTGTGATGCGAGTTCAGGACCCCACAGTAGAGAAACCCCATCCACCAGTGACTGTTCAGCTAAAAAGAATGTGAAGGCAGAGACACCAGTGCCTGAGCAAACCCCCTTAAGTAAGGAGAATCACCTGTTCACTCGAGGCCAAACCTTTGACGAGAAGACCCTAGCCAGAGATTTTATTCAGGCAGCGCAGAAGCAGATGGCTCATGCAGTGAGAGGTAAGACCACGCGGAGCAGCCCAGAGCTTTTCAATTCTACATCTCTCCCTCTGCCTGCAGACAGTCCTGCCCATCAGTCTCTCCTCCTCCCACCACTGCAAACCCCAAAGCTGTACGGGAGCCCCACACAGATCGGGCCAAGCTACAGAGGCATGATCAACGTCTCCACCTCATCGGACATGGACCATAACTCCTCTGTCCCGGGGATGCCCGACTGTAGTCAGGTGTCTAGCAATGTTGGTGATGTCATGTCCTTTTCAGTGACTGTCACAGCCATCCCTGCCAGCCAGGCCATGAATGCCGGCAGCCACGGCCAGACCATTCCTGTTCAGGCCTTTCCTGAGGAGAGCAGCATAGAGGACACGCCTTCCAAGTGTTACTGCCGGTTGAAAGCCATGATCATGTGCAAGGGCTGTGGAGCCTTCTGCCACGACGACTGCATCGGCCCCTCCAAACTCTGTGTCTCCTGCCTTGTTGTTCGGTAATGAGATCAGAAGGAGAGCTCTCTGTAAAGGAGAAGAGAATGGGGAAGGGTTGACAGATGTGGTTTTTGCTTTCTTTTGGAATCATAGAAATAAACAAGTAGGTTTCAGTTTCAGTTGTCTTAAGAGACAGGTGTTACTTAATCAGGAACACAGAGTACAGATCTTACATTTTAGAGAAAGAGCACCTTGTATAGTAAGTCCAAGTCAAGCAAGACTTTGTGAATTTGTGACAAGTTTGCACTTACAAAATCATGTAAATATGTCACATCTCGTTTTAACATTTTTCCAGGTGTTTAGGTAATGATGTATTACTTTGACTTCAGATTGTTGTTCCACTTCATGTGACAGAAAAGTTTAATGCCACACATGGCAAAAGGCAGCAATTTCCCTTCTGCCCTTTCCTAAGAGGCTAGGGAAAGGAAGGAGTGGAGGAGTGGTCTGAGGAAATGACTGTTCATGTTGATTATGTCTTGACAGTCTGACCGCAGGCTTTACATAGATTCTTCAGCCTTTGCAGAATTTAGATTGAGGGTTTACTCAGTCCCTTTACCTAGGTGGAACCTGCTCCAGTTCTTATTTTTGGTAAGGCATTAATTTCATGGGTAGTGTTTCTGACTCTGAAAGTTCTGCGTTGGTTCATGTTTTCCACAGGCTAGTCCTATTCCCAGGCACTCTGCTTGTGGTTTGTGAATCCCTGCCATTCCCTACTCCCACTTCTTGCCCTGAAGAGAGTGTGAACTATGAACGAGTTGCCTCACTAGACCCCTCAGGTCACCAACCCCTGTGCAGGGCAGTGATTCCAGCAATAATCTCTGAAGATTTAGTCATTCATGGGAGCTTACAAACAAGTTTGAAATACTAGTAGAAAATTAACAGAGAAGTGTCAGTGATAGGGTGTTCTGTTGGGTAAGCAGAGTTAAGGTGCAGAAATTGTTGAACTGAATTTAAGGAACTTTGGAAGACAATTTTAACACTAGAAACAAAGTACCCCCGCTCTCCCCCTCTTCTCTCCAACTTGTTACCTAATGTTCTACAGTCAGCTGTATCTACAGGTAGAAAAACTCATTAAACCACATTTGCCCTATGCTGTTATTATCTCTTTTGACCTCCCAGGCATTTGAGGAGCATGGAAGTCATCTTAATTATATTACTTTGAACATATATGTGTGGCATACACACTGTAAAAGTCAGACACTTTTTCCTATTTTAGAAAAGATGTCCCCTGTTTTGGATTACTGCTGTCTACACATTAGAAGTTTCTAATGTAAAGGGGCTTTAGTGAATGACTAAGGGAACATCTAGAAAGGAAGAGAAATCAGCTCCAAATTTTTGTTTGTTCTTTTTTTTTGTTTGTTTCCTTTTGAATCCTGTCTCTCGTAACTGAAGGATTTGTGAATACTCGTGTTTAGGTCATGGTTAAAGAACATGAAAATAAACCTACAATTTACCAGAATTTGGTGTTGAAAAGTTGGGGATTGTCAGTGTGCATCGTTTGCATATTGATTTCAAACCTCCTAATTTCATGGGTGTAAAGGATATGTGTTAGTGCCACCTAGCACAGTCGTCGTGCTTAATATTAAGGATGTGATATATACAAAGTGCAGAACAGTTTAAACTCCTTAATTAAGTCACATTCCAAATAGGGGAGAGTAGACAGTAATAATCTTAGCTTTGTCCCCATTGTACTACCCACCCCTCCCTACCTCACCTCTTAAATTATACATACACTCTTAATACTTTGAAACCCCACAAGAAACTATTTACTTCTATTTTTTGTTTGTTTCTGAGTTTTTTATGGTCCAAAGCAAATAGAGGATTGATATCTGTGTTCTGTTTGAGCCAAGACAATTTAATGTTCTTCTAACTTCCCTTTTTCTTCCAGCACACACATAGCTGACAGATAAGAAATCTGCAAGGATCCCGGGATAAGGAGCAAGTTCTCCAGCCAGTAACCAGTAGAAATCAAAAACCATGGTTCTGTTCTCAAATTATCAGTGCCCTGGGTAAATCCCAAGGAGTTTTAAAAGACCTGTTGATAGTTAAAATTCTCCATTCCCAGCTTTCTCACTCCCCACTTTAGTGGCAGGACTAAGGGATGGCCTGCCTGCCTGCAGGGGTTGACTGTTTGAGAACTGACCCTACGGTGAACTTGGAGTGATCAATTTGGATTTTCAAAATGATATTTTTTCTTCATGCCTTTCCTATCATAGAGTCTCTCCTCCATGGTTCTCTTCATCAAAGGGTGGACAGACTAACCAGGAAAGGAGGAAAGGCATCAGGGATTTTCAGGTCCATTTAGAGAGCAAACCACATCGTGCCTATTCATCTTGACCCAGGCCCTTGAAGAGAGGCCCTAAGCAGTACCTACCATTCACCTGATTCTCTTTACAAATAATCCGCAGCTAATAAAATAGTAATCGTCAGCTAAGTGCACTGCCTCAGTCTTGGCTAAATGAGAAAATAGATTCTGTTAGATAGGTACAAAATTGAATGCAGTCTCTTTATCAGTTTGTTTCAAAACAGTGGTGTCAGATAGGTCATCTTACAATGCTGACTGAGCTGAAAGGACAAAAATTAGCATCTGGCTCTTTCAAAAACGAAGCAGTAGGAACAAAAAAACCTTTAAATTACTAGAATATCATATCCCAGTACCTTTCAAGCAGTTTTTAATCTTTGGTTTTCAGTTACTTTCAGTTCAGTCTGGAATGTGTCTAATAAGTGCTCAGCTTTTTTTTATGGTATTAAGTTGCACTATTTCCAGTGACTAGTCAGGCATGCTGCCTGATGCTGATGCCTGCAGGGTATCTTCTTTGCCTTCAGATAACCTTCCACTGTGGGTGGGTCACCTTGGGGAGATGGCATTAATGATGTAATATCATCTCAGTCTCACTGACGAATATTCTAAGTTGTCTAGTAGAGAAGGCTCCTTGAATCTTTTAAGATTTTTTATTAAAATTCTTCCTTCTATTAAACAAAAAGCCAAATAACCTGAAGTTGTTTTGCCCTACATGTTGAAGATACTGAAGCTGTCTGTAGTGCCCCATGTAACATTTTTAAAAAATTAGACCTGGCAGACGGTAAATTTTTCTTGTGGCGGGGAGGGATAGTTATATGGGCTGGGAAGGCACACAGTGTACATATCACAAATTTAAATAGCCAGAAGAAGACCATATTGCCTTCCAGGTGAAGGCATAAACTCATTCATAATCGGATAGTTTACCATCCTTATTTCTTACTGCCTGTCTTCACCTAAGAGTCCTGAAGGCCTCTTGGGTGAAATTATTTGTTAAAATGAGGGGGTCTTCTCTGTTTATGACAACACTGTTTAGAGCTCTGTCATTAAGCAGTACTAGGGTTTTCTCTGCGACCTAGGGATTTCAATTCACAGCAAGGAGAGAAGTCCCCCCATTTCCTTACAACAATATGCTAAGTTTAAAAAAAAAAAAAAAAACTTGGCCAAGGGTAGCTTTCAGCTCAATTCATAGAATAGTCCAAAGAGACTCTGAGAAATATGGTAATAAGCAGGGATCTTTCCTACCGTGTTTCAATACCTACATAACCTATTGAAAGAGAACAATAGGTAAAAAGTTCCTAAAGTTGAAGTAAGAGCTTCATAGATTCTTGGTTACTTTATTTTTTTTAATGCTTTACATTTGATACAACTATTAAAGATCAATTAAAAAAAATAGCTTTCCAGTAATATATTTTAAGTAATATATATTTTAATATCTATGTAAAAAGTGACAGTGGAAGAAGACTTTGGATTTCTCATATAAGGTATGTTTAATGTAGGACCTCACTGTTAAGGCACAAATTATTTCAAAGAAAGTTACTCAAAGACACTCAGATTATTTCAAAAAATGCAATAAGGGGAAGTTTTGGAGTTTATTTTTTATTTTAAAAGAATATTGACTTATTTACCACGAGCTATTTTTTTTTCCTTCTGGCTTAAAGGTTTGTAGAGACTGGTTTGGTAAATGCTAAACTTTTGTGTCTTTTGCCTTTTTAAAGGAATTGTTAACATTGGAATTGAGGGTATGTACAGAGAAGTTGGTGTCAACACCATTTAAAAACATATTTTTTCACAAGTATAGAAAAATCATTTTACATAAGAATTTTAAGTATTTGCAATAAATATATGTATATAGATTGTATGTATTCATATATTCTTATTTTTCATTTTATTATTAAGTAAAAGATAATTAAAGTGAAAATGAACAACCTTGGAGTTTTTGATGCATCTTGAGGTCTGACATACATGTGAAAGTGGTGTGGGTGAGGGCCCTCAGTTGTTGCCTTATACTACTATTGGAAGATTACCAACAGATTGCACAGAAGATAGTAAAATAAGAAATTTGTGATAAATCAGGGTAGTGTATTTCTTTCAGAACTCTAGTAAAAACATTACGTTCTCCCAATCTGTTTGTTTCTGTGCTTTTACCCTTAAATTTGTTTTCTCTCCTAACCACCTCCTGCTGGGAAAGTGCATTCTTTTTTAATGTAGTCTGCTTCTAAGACAAAGAATGATAAGGAAAAACCTGTAAGGGGGGAAGTAGGTTTTTGTTTTTTCACAGTGGTTAATTCATTAACGTTCTCTGCCACCACCTTCAGGCCATAGGGTTTACATGAAGAAATAATCTCATGAAGATAATAGAAATCATTCTTTCTGTTTTCCTTCTTTGAGAAGTGAATTTTATAGCCAGTTTTATGTCTTTTCCAATTGATCTGGAGATAGAAAGGCTAAGAAAACTTGAATGTTGCTCTTCCTAATGCCAAGAAATATGTTTATGGAAATGAGTACCGAGCCAAATGTTAGAGGAAAGGTTAACTACGTACCTAGAGGTAACCTGGAGTCCTGCTCTCCAGAAGTCATTTTGAGATTGTAAATATTTAGTTCTAGGATATGACTGAGGAGCAGAAGGATACCTAGTCAGTCGTTGGAAATAAAGATATATAGCCCATTCTTTAAAAATGAATAATATATAGCTTTATTGGTGACCTGAAAGGAAGTAAGGTCAGAGTTTGAAGAATATATCTTAATGACCTATGAAACACTTAATTGTAGTTTACTAGTTCTCCCTATAATTGCTGTGGTGAAAAATTGCAATTTTTGGAAATTAGGATACATAAAAATACTTAAAGGAGTATGCCACTTCTCCCTGCATTCTGGGTGCAGAGTCTTAATCAGTGGACCACCAAGGAAGTCCCAAGAATGTTTTCCTAATAGACAGCCTTTTAAAAAATTGAAAACTCATACACAGGGAACAGCACTAAATCTTTGCTGAAAAAACACTATTTCTAAAGGAAAAAAATCCTCAGGGAACATCCTCATAATTCCCATATTTGGTAGATAAGAATGAAGGTGAAATATTTCAAAGTGTGTGAACCAATTCATAACCATTTATAAAAATGTGCCACACACCCCCCACCCCCCAATTTCTAATGCATACTTAGTGTTATTCCTACCTACCTCACGGGAAGTAAAATTCATATTCAGGTAGTGACATAGGACCTCAAGGACTGGAGTTGATTGAGAAGGCAATACACCAGAACACAGCTTCAAATTGGATCCCCAGCTTTCCTTTATTTACATCACAGACTCTTAGAAACCTGTGTTCATTGCTTTTTAACACTAGTTGACCAAGAGTGGTCTCCACAAATCAAATTTCAGTGTTTTCTAGTTGTTTCTGGACGTAAGTCATGATGTTCGAATGTCTTTTGAACGCCTATGTGTGAAGCACTGCTAAATAAGCAAAGGTAAAAGCAGTCGTGTGAAAGGCTTTCCTAAAGGAGTAACCATATGGCATGTGTCTGGTTCAGAGCTCAAGGGGTGATACATGCTGTTTCCCAAGATACACTGGAAATTTACTAAGAGTAAGTGAACTCTGAAATAGAGGACTTTGAGGCACTGAGCAAAGCACAGTGGCAAAACAGGAAGAAAAGGGGCATTGCCCTTGCATGAAAATTCAGTGTGGAAGTTAGCCAGGTTGATAAAACTTACCACCTTTTGACCACTATCATTTGAAGATCTAGAGATTAATAGAAATTTCAAGAAATCTCTTGGTAAGACCAAGATTAAGAAAGTCATTCTGTTCAGTATGTCAGTAAAGATACTTCATCTTATTTTCAACTAACACTTTTTTAACAGTTTGGTGAATAAAGCAGCTTTCCTGTCAAACTCAAAATAAGCTAAAGGAAATAAAAAGAGCTTGATTTCCATCGTAAACTGGTGAGAAGGAAGTGTATTCATTTAAAACTTAAAAAGATATTTTCATCCCCTTTCCCCCTCCATTATGGATAAAATGAATGTTCTTTTCATTCTAGTATTGTAGAATTGACTTTCTCCACCCCCTTTCTACACAGAACTTGAATTAAAAGAGGCTTCAGCAGGACACTTGCCCTTGTAAAGTGGCCTAAATCTTAATTCTTTATGACTTTCCAATAGAAAGATTTTAAAAGGATAAATTTTTTTTCTCAGTGCTTATTTTTGAACTTTCTTTACCTGGATTATGGGTTTGCAGCTTGAATTTCTGTATTCCAAAATATCCATGTTCACCTTTCAGTCAAAAAGGTATTAGGCGTATCCCACCACGTAATCCAGTCTCAAGTCTGTCCAGGAAGTAAGACGGTGGATACCCTGTGTTTTCCTCATATGTGATGACCTTAAACAGAAGATTGGGTTCCTTTTGTAAGGACTGTATAAGCTAAGGAATCTCTGTACTACTGTGTATCTCTCGGTCTTAACCTAAAAAGGGCATGCCTACAAAGATTTCCTTGTCACAGACTATAAACTTGGAAGAGAGAGCTGATCAACTATTGAGGTGGGCTGTGACTAGATAACCGGCACTCATGAAGAATAACTGCAAATTCAGCTTTCCTGGTTCTTCAAGCTCAAAAGAAACTGAAGGGAAAATCCTGATTTTCATCTTGGCTGCAAAGCTTAGTGAGTGCCTAGGGAAGAAGAAAGATAAATCCAAGATTGGATTTAAGATAGATTAAAACTTAAAATTACTTTTATCCTTTTACTGAAACTTTTTTTGTTTTTAAGGTTTTGGATTCCTATAATGAATTGCCATGAGTGGAACATGGAATTTGATGTGAGGCATTTTGTGGGCTAGGTGATGGTTTTCTATTGAACCATATTATCTAGGGACAGCTTTTGCCACTGCTCAGCATTTAAGGTTGTGCACCTGTGGCTAAGTGATGCAGACATTGGCTCAGACAAATTCTATGTTAAACCAACTAGAGCACTTGGATCCTCTTTGTAAATATTTGATATTCAGATTAGCCCAATAAGAAAGCAGTGCACTAAATGCTATTAAAATACCTGAAGATACTTTAGAACTATTATACACACAGTCTATGTCCTTCCTATGGAAAGTGTGGTATGTAAAATCTTATATTTCTTGGGTCAATTCTTAAAAAAAAAAACCAGTGTCTAATGTTTTCAGAGCTTAGAAACACTGGAGCTGGACTTGAACTCCATGTCAGCCATTGTTTTCATTTTAGGTTTTCAGGCATAGTGATTTGAAAGGAACCCAGCTGAATCCACATGTAACCATTCTGAACAAGCTTTAAATTAATGAAACTCTTACAGAGTCTCAAAATTGGTTTCCTGTTTGTTGTATACAGAGACAAAATCTGCGCTGAAAAAGAACTGACAGTTTTACTCTGATGGTAAACTTATTGAAGAGAAAGTTTGTTAGAAAATTTGTTATGAAATTTTTAGAACCCATGAAAGATCTAGAGTACATGATAAATGAAACTCTAGAAATTAAAAACTTTTAACCATAAGTGCTATGACCTATTTTTTTTAAACCCATATTCTGTGATTCATTACATCATACCCTAAGACTTTCACCAGCACCAAGAGAAATCAGAATGGAAGAAATGACCTTAGTTGGTCTTACTTTAAAATTTTTGTACACATAGGCCTTAGCACTTTGACAGATAAAGCTCTGCCTTTTAGCTCCTCTTGTCTTTATTCTTCCTACTTTTAGACTGTTCCTCTTATTGGTCGTATAAAACTACCTTCAGGATTGAATGTATAATAATGTTTCTGCACATGGACAAACTGTATTTTATCTTAATGACTCATTTTATGTTGAATAAAGGCATACAGTTTTACTCTAGAGACTGTGCCTTTTCTTTTCCAAAGAAACCAGACACCGTATTGAATGACTCAGCTGCTTGTTTCCCCTTCCCCTGTACCTGGTTGCACAGTTGTTCCTGGGTCCTGGCTAAATTTGGGTACTACAGAGAGTGCCACGCAGAGAACTCAACATAAGCCATAAAGAGTTTATGTATTTCAAAACTTAAAAGGAAACCCAGACTACAAAGATACAGTGGTATTGGCATAATGACAGAAATGGAAGCAAATGGAATAGAGAGCCCAGATATGAACCTTCAAATACATGGTCAAGTAATTTTTGATAATGGCGCCAAGACAAATCAATGAGAAAAGGGCAGTCTTTCAGTAAATGTTGGGAAATTTTGATATCCATGTGCAAGAAAATAAAATCGGACCCTTTCTCTACATCATACATAAAAACTAACTGAAGTGGATGAAAGACTTAAACGTAGCTAAAAGTCTTTAAAGAAAACAAGAAAAATCATAATTAGATTTGACTGATTTCTTGGATATGATGCCAAAAGCACAAGTGAAAAAAGATAAATTGGATTTCATTAAAAATTAAAAACTTGTGAATCAAAGGGCATAATCAGCAGTGAGAAGACAGCCCACAGAATGGGAGAAAATATTTACAAATCATATTAAATCAATATTCAGCATATATAAGAAATTCCAAAACATAACCAATTTAAAAAGTACTTGAATAAAGGACTTGTATCAGTTCAGTTCAGTCGCTCAGTCGTGTCCGACTCTTTGCAACCCCATGAATCACAGCACGCCAGGCCTCCCTGTCCATCACCAACTCCTAGAGTTTACCCAAACTCAAGTCCATCGAGTTGGTGATGCCATCCTGCCATTTCATCCTCTGTCGTCCCCTTTTCCTCCTGCCCCCAAACCCTCCCAGCATCAGGGTCTTTTCTAATGAGTCATCTCTTTGCATGAGGTGGCCAGAGTATTGGAGTTTCAACTTTAGCATCAGTCCTTCCAAGGAACATCCAGGACTGATCTCCTTTAG
>SJYX01000198.1:197130-217406 GCA_006410675.1 Oreotragus oreotragus
CTCTGCCTTTTCAAAGACCAGCTTGAACATCTGGAAGTTCACGGTTCACGTATTGCTGAAGCCTGGCTTGGAGAATTTTGAGCATTACTAGCCTGAGAGATGAGTGCAATTGTGCGGTAGTTTGAGCAGTCTTTGGCATTGCCTTTCTTTGAAATTGGAATGAAAACTGACCTTTTCCAGTCCTGTGGCCACTGCTGAGTTTTCCAAATTTGCTGGCATACTGAGTGCAGCGTTTTCACAGCATCATCTTCCAGGATTTGAAATAGCTCAACTAGAATTCCATCACTTCCACTAGCTTTGTTCATAGTGATGCTTTCAAAGGCCCACTTGACTTCATATTACAGTATGTCTGGCTCTAAGTGAGTGATCACACCATCGTGATTATCTGGGTCGTGAAGCTCTTTTTTGTACAGTTCTTCTGTGTATTCTTGCCATCTCTTCTTAATATCTTCTGCTTCTGTTAGGTCCAGACCATTTCTGTCCTTTATCAAGCCCATCTTTGCATGAAATGTTCCCTTGGTATCTCTAATTTTCTTGAAGAGATCTCTAGTCTTTGCCATTCTGTTGTTTTCCTCTATTTCTTAGCACTGATCGTTGAGGAAGGCTTTCTTATCTCTCCTTGCTATTCTTTGGAACTCTGCATTCAGATGTTTATATCTTTCCTTTTCTCCTTTGCTTTTCATTTCTCTTCTTTCACAGCTATTTGTAAGGCCTCCTCAGACAGCCATTTTGCTTTTTTGCATTTCTTTTCCATGAGATGGTCTTGATCCCTGTCTTCTGTACAATAGGTCTCCAAAAAATGTACAGGTAGCCAAGAAGCAAATGAAAATATGCTCAACCTCGCTAATCACTAAAAGGAAATACAAATCAAAACTACAATGAGATACAACTTCACACATACTAGGATAGCTATATTGTCAAAAAATAAAACTTGGCAAGAATATAGAAAAATATCCTTGTGCATTGGTGGTGGAAATATAAATAGGTAAAACAACTATGGAAAACAGTATAAATGTTTCTCAAAAAAATAAATGGAAGTACCCAATGATCCAGCAATTTCTGGATGTACACCAAATAGAAATGAAGGCAGAAACAGGTATTTATAAACTAATGTTCCAAGCAACATTATTCACAGTAGCTAAAAGGTGGAATCACTCGAATGACTATCTAATGTAGTATATACATATGATGGGATATTATTCAGTCTTAAAAAAGGAATGAAATCCTGACACATAGTACAACATGGATGAGCCTTGAGGACATTATGCTAAGTTAAATAAACCAGACATAAAAGGACAATGGATTCCATTTATATGAGGTGGAATAGAATAGTCAAAATTCCTACAAAGTAGAATGGTGGTTGCCAGGGAGTAAGGGTAGAGGGGGACGGGGAGTTAGTGTTTAAAGTTCTAGAGATGGATGGTAGCAGTGGTTGCATAATGGTGTGAATGTACTCAATGCCAACTGTACATTTGAAACTGTACTCTTGAAAATAGTTAAAATGGTATATTTTATGTTTATTTTACCACAATGGAAACAAAAGCAAAAGAAAACTGAAAGAGAAATTAAACTTGTGTGACATTTTCTTATATGAGCAAAGAGAAGATTAATTTGAAAGATTTTAAGGAAATAGCCTAAGTTCCACCCATGGAGTTAAGAAAAGCTCTATAGCACTAGAGAAACTAGCGATGATCTTAGAAGAAGCCATATATCTTTGAGGAAGCAAAACTTTTGGAGACCACCCTGTGCAACAACTCAGAAAAGTGTCCTCGGACGTAAGCTGGGAATAGAACCAAGTACAACCAGGAACCCTGCTATTTAACTTTTATGCAAGACTACATCATGTGAAATGCCAGGCTGGATGGGTTACAAGCTGGAATCAAGATTGCTGGGAGAAATACCAACAACCTCAGATAGGCAGATGACACCGCCCTAATGGCAGAAAGCGAAGAGGAAATAAAGAGCCTCTTGATGAAGGTGAACGAGGAGAGTGAAAAATTGGCTTAGAACTCAACAGTCAAAAAACTAAGATCATGTGGCATCCAGTCCCATCACCTCCCGGAAAATAGATAGGGAAACAATGGAAATAGTGGCAGACTTTATTTTCTTGGGCTCCAAAATCCCTGCAGATGGTGACTGCAGCCATGAAATTAAAAGACACTTGCTCTCTGAAAGAAAAGCTATGACAAACCTAGACAGCGTGTTAAAAAGCAAAGACATCACTTTGCCAAAAAAGGTCCATCTAGTCAAAGCTATGGTTTTTCCAGTAGTCATTTACAGATGTGACAGTTGGACCATAATGAAGGCTGAGCACCAAATAATTGATGCTTTCAAACTGTGGTGATGGAGAAGACTCTTGAGAGTCCCTTGGACAGCCAGGAGATGAAACCAGTCAATCCTAAAGGAGATCAGCCCTGAGTATTCACTGGAAGGACTGAAGCTGAAGCCGAAGCTCCGGTACTTTGGCTATGTGATGTGAAGAGCCAACTCATTAGAAAAGCCCCTGATGCTGGAAGATTGAGGGCAGGAAGAGAAGGGGACAGCAGAAGATAAGATGCTTGGATGACATCACCAACTCAATGGACATGAGTTTGAGCAAACTCCAGGAGGTAGTGAAGGACAGGGAGGTCTGGTGTGCTGCAGGTCCTGGAGTCGCAAAGAGTCAGACACAACTGAGCATGTGCACACACAGGGTATTAAGTTTGATGGTAGCTAAAAGTTTTTCCTAGATGCCCTTCATCAGGCTGAGGATGTTCCCTTCTGTACCTGTTGAGGATTAGGTTTTGTTTTTTCTTCTTAATCAGGAGTGGAAATTGTATTTTTTCAAGTGCTTTTTCTGATTTGATATGGGTTTTCTTTTTCATTTTGTTAATATTATGAATTATGTTGTTTGGCTTCAGAATATTAAACCAACTTTGGATTCACTGATTTTCTCTATCGGTTTTTCTGAGTTTTTTCATTGATTCCTGCTCTATCTAACACTTAGTATTATGTTTCATTTCTTTTGCTTATTTTAGGCTTAATTTGTTCTTTTTTGTCTAATGTCTTAATATAGAAGCTGATGTCATTAATTTAACAAGAGATGTCATTTAATAATTTTTTATAATGTTTAGTATGTATAAATTTCCCCCTAATTACTCCTTCAGTAGCATGCCAACAATTTTGATATGCTGTTGCTTCATTTCTCTGCAGTTCAAGATACATTCTAACTTTGATTTTGATTTCTTCTTTGACCCATGTGTAATTTAGAGATGTGTTATCTAGTTTCAAAGTATTTGAAGAATTTTCAGGTATCGATCTCTTACAGATTTCTATTTTAATTTCATTATAGCCAGAGAACATAGTTTTTAAAAGCTTTTTATTTTATATTAGAGTATATAGCTGATGGACAGGGAGGCCTGGCATGCTGCAATTCATGGGGTCGCAAAGAGTCGGACACGACTGAGCGACTGAACTGAACTGAACTGAACTGATATAGCTGATTAACAATGTTGTGATAGTTTCAGGTGGACAGCAAAAGGATTCAGCTATGCATGTACATGTATCCATTTTCCTCCAAATTCCCCTCCCACCCAGGATGCCATATAACATTGAGCAGAGCAGAGAACACATTTTGTGTGACTTGAATTCTTCTAAATCTATTGACTTGTTTTATGGCTCATAACACTGAGTATGTTTGAAAAGAAAAGTGTGTAGTCTGCTGCATTATGCACCATAAGTGTCAGTTAAGTCAATGTGGTTGATAAATTTGTCCATATTTTTATTGATTTTTCTGTCTATTTGCTCTATGTCGGTTATTGAGAAAGGAATATGGAAATTTTCAACTACAGCGGTAGATTCCTCTCTCTTTGCAATTCTTTCAGTTTTTGATTTGAGAATTTTTAAAAAACTTTTTTTTAGCGTACTTTCAGAGGTTACAGCAAAATTGAAGGGAAGGTATGGAACAATAACATACTCCCACAACTGTCCTGACTACCAACCTCCCACACCAGAGCTGTGTATTTGTTAAAATCCACTGGCACATCATTATCAAAGTTCATAGTTTACATTAGTGTTGTACCTTTTATCGGTTTTGACAAATGGATAATGACATTTATCCACCACTGTAATGTGGTACAAAGTGATTTCACTGCCCTAAAAATCCTGTGCGCTCTACCTGTTCATCCCTTTCCTTACCCCCAACACCTGGCAAACACTAATCTTTCATTGTCTCCATTATTTTGCCTTTTCTAGAATGTCATGTATTGAAATCATACTGTACATAAACTTTTCAGATTGCCTTCTTTCAGTAATATGCATTTAAGATTCCTCCATGCCTTCTATAAAATTTCTTTAACCATTCATCCATCGATGGACACTGAAGTTGCTTCCATATATTGGCTATTAAAAATGATGCTGAAGTGATCTTTGGGGTGCATGTGTTCAAGCTGGTGTTTTTGTTTTCTTTGGATGAATAACAAGAATTGGAATCGCTAGATCATATGTTGGTCTATTTTTTAATTTTTGAGGAACTTCCATACTGTTTTCTGCAGCGGCTGCACCAGTTTACATTCCTGCCAACAGTGCATTCCTCACCATCATTTGTTATCTCTTGCCTTTCTGATAACAGCTCTTCTAACAGGTGTGAGGTGATATCTCGCTGTTTTGACTTGCATCTCCCTGAGGCTTAGTGATGCTGAGCATCTTTTCCTGCACCTCTTTCCCATCTGTATGTCTTTTTTGGAAAAATGTCTATTCAGAGCTTCTGCCCAGTTTTTAATTACCCTGATTGTTTTCTTGCTATTAAGCTGTATGAATTTTTTACATATTTTAGATATTAAGCCCTTATCAGATATAAGATTTATAAATATTTTCAACTACTTAGTAAGTTGCCTTTTAATTTTGCTAATGATTTCCTTTGCTGTGCAGAAGCTTTTTAGTTTGATGTAATGAACTTAAAAAAAAAAAATGGCTAGCTTGAAGCAGAAAGCTGAACTATAACTTCTTTGTTTTAGCCAGTTTTCATTCTTCTCTCCTAGGGCAATAAGCTTCAATCTCATTGTTTGACTGAAAGGCGTGGCCAGGGTTGGGGGGAAGGTAGAGGATGAGTTACTGAGAAAGGAAAGTACATTATTATCCAATAACTCTGGTGGCTCAGAGGTTAAAGCGTCTGCCTCCAATGTGGGAGACCCGGGTTCGATCCCTGGGTCGGGAAGATCCCCTGGAGAAGGAAATGGCAACCCACTCCAGTATTCTTGCCTGGAGAATCCCATGGACGGAGAAGCCTACTAGGTTACAGTCCACAGGGTCGCAAAGAGTCGGACACGACTGAACGACTTCACCTTCACCTTCACCTTCATGCATCATATGTGTGCTAATTAGTTGAAGAAAACTTTCAAAGCATCGAGATAGAGGATAGTGAATGGAAGTCCATCTATGTGTATGTTGTAACTGGAATGTTGTGATGGGTTGAGTTGCAGAAAAAAAGCCTATAGATCTCAATCTTCTTTTTCAGTTCTGCATGGTAGGAGTTCAGTATATCTATGTTGAATTAGGTAGAAATCTTAATTTGCAATTTTTAAAATTTCTTTTACACTTGTGAGAGAAATAAAATAAGGGCAAAGAAGTTTTTTTTAAAGTCTTATCAGAAAAAAAGGAAGAGGTAAATATTTTAATTTCAAATTATATTTAAAAATTGATGCCAAACTATCCTAAAAGGATTAAATTTTAAAAGTTGAAGGGATAAGTAAAGGCAGATCAATATGATATACTCTTTTAAGTATACTTGTTGGGAATTTTTTAAATGCTCTTTAAACATCACTTCTCCCCAATTATTTGCAATACGTATTTTAAACAATTAGATAAGCAGTGTATCTTTTTCTTTACTGAATCAATTTTTCTTTATTTTAATATTATATTGAAAATAGTAATATTTGTGATCAAATATCTATTGAGCATTAACCATGTGCTTGAGGACTGAGAGAAACAGTGGATCCAGAGAGATGGAGGAGAGAGACCATGATGGCGTACTTCATAAGAGAGACAGAACCTCGCATGTCAGAGTTAAGCGGCTCTGGCCCTCTGTAATGGGGGAAATTTGGGTGCTTCTCTTATTTATGGCAATTCCTCCATCTGTTTCACACATCGATAATTCATAAAGTGCTAACAAAATTTATCCCATTTCATCTTCATCACTGTCCTGTGAGGAAGAGGTTACCATGTTTATTTAACATACAAAAATCTGAGACTCAAAGGGGATAAAGGTCCTCAGTCAGCAGAGTCTGTGTAGCAGAGCTGCGGGAGGAGCCCTGTTTCCTGGACACCAGCTGCACAGCGCCCTGCTTCGGTAAAGAGGAGAGCACGCCCTGCCTCGGCGGTGGCGGCCTGCTCCATAGCATTCCCCTTCTGATACTGCCGTCTCCTAGGGAGGAGTCCCAGCCTCCTTTAGGGGAAAGAAAGCTCTGCAATTAGACTAAATATAGTTTGGGAGAGGCAGCCTCTCATTTGGACTAATTATCCTGTCACCCATCAGAAGAACAAAGAGTGAGGAGTTTTCAGGCCTCATCATTCCAGCTCCTCTCACCAGCTGGGGCTTCCATAGAAAAGGCCTGACCTCCAGGCCGGGAGACACACGTGGTTAGCAGAGCAGACTGAAGTGACCGAGGAGCTGACTGGCAGGCTGACCGGGGATCCTCTGGGCTGGCCCAAGGGAGAGCGCGGCAGGGACGAGACTGCTTCGGTCTTGGGCACGACGACTCTGGTGGGGACTGGAGGCAGACTGGCCTGGTGAGAGCCCCCCTGTCCAGACGGGAGACAGAACAAGCGAGCGTGCGGCCTGACAGTCTGCTGTGTGCTCCACTGATAACCGGTTTTCCAAAGCTCCTCTTGTTCTTCCATCTAACCAACCCTTACATGCTGGGTTCAAGGCATGTGGAAAGTGAAAGTCACTCAGTTGTGTCTGAGCCTTTGCAACCTCATGGGCTATACAGTCCATGCAATTCTCCAGGCCAGAGTACTGAAGTGGGTAGCCTTCCCCTTCTCCAGGGGATCTTCCCAACCCAGGGATCAAACTCAGGTCTCCAGCATTGCAGGTGGATTCTTTACCAGTTGAGCCACAAGGGAAGTCCAAGTATACTGGAGTGGGTAGCCTATCTCTTCTCCAGCGGATCTTCCAGACCCAGGAATCGAACTGGGGTCTCCTGCATCGCAGGCATTCTTTACCAACTAAGCTATCAGGGAAGTTGTGCCAAAGTAAGTGGGGTGTTTATTAAATATCATGCCATAAGGAAGCCAGGAGATTTACCCGAATCCCTAACAGTTGAGTTGAAAACCAAACTTAGTGAAATTCAGGAGAATGAAAATACCTTGGTCAATATGTATGCTTACACCATTAAGGTCTGAGGTCAAAAAGAGTTTTATTATTGAAGGCCAATATATCAGGGCAAGCAATGAAACATTGTCTCAGGGGAGCTTTTTTAAAGTCTTATTTGAAAAATAAATAAATAAATAAAGTCTTATTTGGTGTTAGAGCAGTGCTACAGAACACATGGCAGCAGCCAGTAACAAAATTTTAAAAATGAAGAATGAGGCTCAATAGAGCACAAAATGCTGTTAAGCGCCAGCACTACAAATAATTCCGGTTAAGTTGCTTTCTGCTGTGGATGATTTTACGATAGAGGCATAACATCTGCGGGTGGGCTCAGACCAACTGTTTCATGCGAGAATCTGGACCAGCACACCTAACATTTTAAACAAGTTCCAAGTGAAACAGTCCACTGGAAAAAAAATATTTTGCACATTTCAGATCAGATGTTTGCACATTTAAAAATCAACCTCATTTCTAAGAAAAGACATGTAGCTCATTCAGCCAATGGCAAGTGAAATACAGAATTCAAAGTGCTCACGTCACAGTTAGAATCATCATTCAACCCATCCCTGAGTGGGGACATGAGTCATACATCCTGTGTCTGGTACTGACTAGTGGATTTTCAAACTTCATCATCAACAACAACAGTATGTATTTACTGACAATCCACTCTGATAAGGGGAATGAGCCTGAGAAATTAGTTTTGAATTTCATGAACACATCCTCTTCAGATCTGCTTCAACACAGAATTTTGCTTCAGAACCCAGGAATGAAAGAGGAGCTCCCACCTCTACCCAGAAGCTGGAGGAGAGAGAAGTAGGCTAGGATCCAATGCCGGGCTTCTGGAAAGCAGTATAGAAGGGAAAGAAGTAAACAGAGTTGGGGAGCCAGGGCTCTTAAAGCCAGGAAACTTAAGACTGGTCGTTTCCCTTCTTTGTGTGCTTGTTCCCTCCTGTGAACCCCTCCGCCTTTGGTTCTCCCCTCTCCCTCCCTGACTCCATCTCCTTCTGGCTTCATTTTATTTTGCCTCGTTCTTGCTCATTCTCGGCTTTGTCCAAAATTTTACTGCTGAACGTATGTGAGAGAGCCATCAAATAAAAAACCAGTCACTTTGAAAGCCTAGACCATCCTAAAGACCAAATTGGATTAACTATGCCCAGACAAGCTTTTAAAATAAAGAAAGAAAACCAAGTGAACTGAAAAGTTGGGTTCAGTGGCCTTGAAATAATGTCGCTTCTTTGCATATCTCGGTAGGGTTTTCAAACGGTAGAAAAGACAGTCTTTTCCAGGAGACTTTCGTTTGAAAATTTACTTCTCTAAGAGACTCAGTCAAGTATATGCTCACCAAATGCAGGTATAGTGCTGGATACTCTGCAGCAGACACCCAGGTCAGTTCTCTCTGCCCTGAGAGGGCACTTCTGGGGAGAAACATGTTTCTGGATAGAGAATTTGGAAGGGTCTCCTCCCCTCTCAGGTCTCTGACACAGGCAAGTGGCCTAGAGCATAGAGCCAAGGGGCAGTGTTTCTAAGACTTGTAAGGGTGATGCATTTCTCTCCCTTTGTAGCCAAAAATAACAGATTGCAGACAAAGTAGTCCCTTTTAGACTGTGGTTTCTGAGTCTTGGCATTTTGATATTTGGGCCTGGATGAGATTGTGCTGGGGGCTGTTTTATGCTCTTTGGGATATTTAAGAGCATCCCTGGCCTATACCCATGAGATGCCAGTAGCACGTTCCCCCACAACCCTAGGTTGTGACAACAAAAAAACCATCTCCAGACATTGCCAAGTATCTGCTGGGCAGCCAAGTCAACCCTGGTTAAAAATCCCTTCTTTAGAGAAGGGAATGGAATAGTCTGTTCCAAAATATAGAAAGAAGATCTTAAATGTTTTAAAATGCTGAGGGAAAGAGGATTGTTTAGGAAAAATGGGATGATAGCTTAATTTTCATGCCTTCTGAGCTGCTCCAAGCTGTTATCTCTGCTAAACTATATGTTTCATAAGGGCAGGGACAACAGGTATCTTATTTACTGCCATATCCTAGGACCCAGTATAGTGTCTAGGACATAATAGGTACTTAATAAACATTTGTGGAATATACCATTTAATAAGCAAATACTATATGTAAAGCACCAAGACACAGTCCTATATTAACCCTAATCCTTACACCAACATTAGTAGAACAGGCATTAAAAGTAACACTCTTTAAAAAAGCAAATTCAGACATCACATAATTGTTGACTCCTAATTCCTGTCCTTCTCCCAGCCTCTATTCTCAAGNAACATCACTTCTCCCCAATTATTTGCAATACGTATTTTAAACAATTAGATAAGCAGTGTATCTTTTTCTTTACTGAATCAATTTTTCTTTATTTTAATATTATATTGAAAATAGTAATATTTGTGATCAAATATCTATTGAGCATTAACCATGTGCTTGAGGACTGAGAGAAACAGTGGATCCAGAGAGATGGAGGAGAGAGACCATGATGGCGTACTTCATAAGAGAGACAGAACCTCGCATGTCAGAGTTAAGCGGCTCTGGCCCTCTGTAATGGGGGAAATTTGGGTGCTTCTCTTATTTATGGCAATTCCTCCATCTGTTTCACACATCGATAATTCATAAAGTGCTAACAAAATTTATCCCATTTCATCTTCATCACTGTCCTGTGAGGAAGAGGTTACCATGTTTATTTAACATACAAAAATCTGAGACTCAAAGGGGATAAAGGTCCTCAGTCAGCAGAGTCTGTGTAGCAGAGCTGCGGGAGGAGCCCTGTTTCCTGGACACCAGCTGCACAGCGCCCTGCTTCGGTAAAGAGGAGAGCACGCCCTGCCTCGGCGGTGGCGGCCTGCTCCATAGCATTCCCCTTCTGATACTGCCGTCTCCTAGGGAGGAGTCCCAGCCTCCTTTAGGGGAAAGAAAGCTCTGCAATTAGACTAAATATAGTTTGGGAGAGGCAGCCTCTCATTTGGACTAATTATCCTGTCACCCATCAGAAGAACAAAGAGTGAGGAGTTTTCAGGCCTCATCATTCCAGCTCCTCTCACCAGCTGGGGCTTCCATAGAAAAGGCCTGACCTCCAGGCCGGGAGACACACGTGGTTAGCAGAGCAGACTGAAGTGACCGAGGAGCTGACTGGCAGGCTGACCGGGGATCCTCTGGGCTGGCCCAAGGGAGAGCGCGGCAGGGACGAGACTGCTTCGGTCTTGGGCACGACGACTCTGGTGGGGACTGGAGGCAGACTGGCCTGGTGAGAGCCCCCCTGTCCAGACGGGAGACAGAACAAGCGAGCGTGCGGCCTGACAGTCTGCTGTGTGCTCCACTGATAACCGGTTTTCCAAAGCTCCTCTTGTTCTTCCATCTAACCAACCCTTACATGCTGGGTTCAAGGCATGTGGAAAGTGAAAGTCACTCAGTTGTGTCTGAGCCTTTGCAACCTCATGGGCTATACAGTCCATGCAATTCTCCAGGCCAGAGTACTGAAGTGGGTAGCCTTCCCCTTCTCCAGGGGATCTTCCCAACCCAGGGATCAAACTCAGGTCTCCAGCATTGCAGGTGGATTCTTTACCAGTTGAGCCACAAGGGAAGTCCAAGTATACTGGAGTGGGTAGCCTATCTCTTCTCCAGCGGATCTTCCAGACCCAGGAATCGAACTGGGGTCTCCTGCATCGCAGGCATTCTTTACCAACTAAGCTATCAGGGAAGTTGTGCCAAAGTAAGTGGGGTGTTTATTAAATATCATGCCATAAGGAAGCCAGGAGATTTACCCGAATCCCTAACAGTTGAGTTGAAAACCAAACTTAGTGAAATTCAGGAGAATGAAAATACCTTGGTCAATATGTGTGCTTACACCATTAAGGTCTGAGGTCAAAAAGAGTTTTATTATTGAAGGCCAATATATCAGGGCAAGCAATGAAACATTGTCTCAGGGGAGCTTTTTTAAAGTCTTATTTGAAAAATAAATAAATAAATAAAGTCTTATTTGGTGTTAGAGCAGTGCTACAGAACACATGGCAGCAGCCAGTAACAAAATTTTAAAAATGAAGAATGAGGCTCAATAGAGCACAAAATGCTGTTAAGCGCCAGCACTACAAATAATTCCGGTTAAGTTGCTTTCTGCTGTGGATGATTTTACGATAGAGGCATAACATCTGCGGGTGGGCTCAGACCAACTGTTTCATGCGAGAATCTGGACCAGCACACCTAACATTTTAAACAAGTTCCAAGTGAAACAGTCCACTGGAAAAAAAATATTTTGCACATTTCAGATCAGATGTTTGCACATTTAAAAATCAACCTCATTTCTAAGAAAAGACATGTAGCTCATTCAGCCAATGGCAAGTGAAATACAGAATTCAAAGTGCTCACGTCACAGTTAGAATCATCATTCAACCCATCCCTGAGTGGGGACATGAGTCATACATCCTGTGTCTGGTACTGACTAGTGGATTTTCAAACTTCATCATCAACAACAACAGTATGTATTTACTGACAATCCACTCTGATAAGGGGAATGAGCCTGAGAAATTAGTTTTGAATTTCATGAACACATCCTCTTCAGATCTGCTTCAACACAGAATTTTGCTTCAGAACCCAGGAATGAAAGAGGAGCTCCCACCTCTACCCAGAAGCTGGAGGAGAGAGAAGTAGGCTAGGATCCAATGCCGGGCTTCTGGAAAGCAGTATAGAAGGGAAAGAAGTAAACAGAGTTGGGGAGCCAGGGCTCTTAAAGCCAGGAAACTTAAGACTGGTCGTTTCCCTTCTTTGTGTGCTTGTTCCCTCCTGTGAACCCCTCCGCCTTTGGTTCTCCCCTCTCCCTCCCTGACTCCATCTCCTTCTGGCTTCATTTTATTTTGCCTCGTTCTTGCTCATTCTCGGCTTTGTCCAAAATTTTACTGCTGAACGTATGTGAGAGAGCCATCAAATAAAAAACCAGTCACTTTGAAAGCCTAGACCATCCTAAAGACCAAATTGGATTAACTATGCCCAGACAAGCTTTTAAAATAAAGAAAGAAAACCAAGTGAACTGAAAAGTTGGGTTCAGTGGCCTTGAAATAATGTCGCTTCTTTGCATATCTCGGTAGGGTTTTCAAACGGTAGAAAAGACAGTCTTTTCCAGGAGACTTTCGTTTGAAAATTTACTTCTCTAAGAGACTCAGTCAAGTATATGCTCACCAAATGCAGGTATAGTGCTGGATACTCTGCAGCAGACACCCAGGTCAGTTCTCTCTGCCCTGAGAGGGCACTTCTGGGGAGAAACATGTTTCTGGATGGAGAATTTGGAAGGGTCTCCTCCCCTCTCAGGTCTCTGACACAGGCAAGTGGCCTAGAGCATAGAGCCAAGGGACAGTGTTTCTAAGACTTGTAAGGGTGATGCATTTCTCTCCCTTTGTAGCCAAAAATAACAGATTGCAGACAAAGTAGTCCCTTTTAGACTGTGGTTTCTGAGTCTTGGCATTTTGATATTTGGGCCTGGATGAGATTGTGCTGGGGGCTGTTTTATGCTCTTTGGGATATTTAAGAGCATCCCTGGCCTATACCCATGAGATGCCAGTAGCACGTTCCCCCACAACCCTAGGTTGTGACAACAAAAAAACCATCTCCAGACATTGCCAAGTATCTGCTGGGCAGCCAAGTCAACCCTGGTTAAAAATCCCTTCTTTAGAGAAGGGAATGGAATAGTCTGTTCCAAAATATAGAAAGAAGATCTTAAATGTTTTAAAATGCTGAGGGAAAGAGGATTGTTTAGGAAAAATGGGATGATAGCTTAATTTTCATGCCTTCTGAGCTGCTCCAAGCTGTTATCTCTGCTAAACTATATGTTTCATAAGGGCAGGGACAACAGGTATCTTATTTACTGCCATATCCTAGGACCCAGTATAGTGTCTAGGACATAATAGGTACTTAATAAACATTTGTGGAATATACCATTTAATAAGCAAATACTATATGTAAAGCACCAAGACACAGTCCTATATTAACCCTAATCCTTACACCAACATTAGTAGAACAGGCATTAAAAGTAACACTCTTTAAAAAAGCAAATTCAGACATCACATAATTGTTGACTCCTAATTCCTGTCCTTCTCCCAGCCTCTATTCTCAAGTGGGATGAGCTAAAGTTCTTACCAGCCAGAGTAGAGAGGGCTGCAGCCTTCTCTGGGGGGTGAGGAGGCAGAGAGTGAGTCCCCGCGTCCTCAGTATGCTTCCAGCCAGATTTCCCTGGATCCAAAAGACACGATGGATGCCAGGGAGCATGGAGATTCCTGGAAATTTCGCTGCTGTCCTGGGAACTTGACCAGTCACAGGATCCATACTTGTCCTATAAATATTTAAACCGGAGTAAACAATGTCCAGGTGGCACCAAACCACAGCCGGGACTCGTACCCAGAACCCAAACCTGAGTCATTTCACTAACTTCTCAAAATGGGCCCTCGCATTTTATAAGACTGATTTCTTTCGCCTACCCATTTTTTACTGTGTCATCTCTCAGGTACAAATGAGGAAACTGAGGCTTTACGAGATTGCATGCCTTGTCCAGAAACACAAAGCTCCTAGGTGGTAACACAAGATTTGAATCATGCAAGGCTGGGCTGACTCCATGTTCTTTTGACACATACTTTTCAGATCAGAGTTGGTGATGGCCATTCCTGCATTCCGTGTGTTATGATTCCTTGAATGGTCTGGGATGGGAGGCTGTCAAATTCTTTACTGTGTGGACTTGGGAGGGGAAAATGAACAGGACCTGGTTTGGAGCCAACAGCCTCGAAGCTATGCCAAGCTGGAGTGCAGCAGGCATCCCAGGATGAAGAGCAGGCAGGACTGGACTGGCCTGGTAGGAACAGGCAGAGGCGAAAATGCAGCGTCAACTGTGGATCTGAACAAGGTGAGGCAGAACCCAGATCAGTTGCCTGCTCACGGCTCCCAAGGCAGACAGGACCACTGAGTGGACCACTGCCTTTTAAAGAGGCCTGAGTAGAATGCCTAGATAAGCCACGGGTCTGGGCAACTTGTCAAGACTCCCCTACCCCTGGCAGAAGGTGTGGTATTGGGGAGCATGCATGTTAAACTGTGTTCATATACACGTGTTCTCAGGAAAGAAAGCTGGCCGGGTCCTGGACTGAACTGGTGTTCCTTACTCATATTATTTGTTATTTTTTAGAACTCTCTCATCCTTTAAAAAGATATTATACTTTGGGCAGCTGTGTGGTCACCAGTCTTGCTGATAGTGTCTATGAGTGGTGCCAGAGATTACATAGAGACCAGGAGTTCAGCTGGTTACAGAAGCCAAGGACACAACTGTTTCTAGCAGAGATGGTTGAAGTTAAGACACTTTAATTCAAGGAGGAACCACGGGGCCATCTTCCTTAACAGGGAATCCCATCACAGGGACTGGGAGGTGTAAACTGAGCCAAAGGAAATAGAAGAGAAACATGGTCCAAATGAGCCGGTGGTGATGAAATGAGATCCACAGGGATAGTTTCTTCCCAGACAAGAGAGCAGGTGGCAGACAGAGTAATGACATGGGATGGAGTTCACCTTTCCTCTCCTCGCAGGCAGAGCTGCTGTTTAAGATGGGGGAGGTACATAGGCTGGTGGGAGAGTGCTCTGTACTCATAACACTCGCATCAAACTATGTCCTCTTAATTCTGCAGGGAAAATGGTCTGTGAATAATTGTACCATAGACCAATACTTATTGCATCCTTTTCCTTCATGATGTTAACTCATGTCATATATTAGATATTATTTCCTATTATTTCATTAATCAAATTCTGTTGATGCAGAGGAACTCAAATTCTGGGTCCTCAACTCTTTTTTTTTTTTTAACTCTTATTTTTTTAAGGAATGGAAATTTAGTAGTATATATTTTTAAAAATGTATGATGATACGTATTGATGTTTGCTATGTTCTAAGGTTTGTTTAAGACCCTAGGGGCATACGACACATGAGGTTCTTGCTCTTGTGGCATTGATATGCTGGTGGGAGAGTACAGTGGGAAGAAACATACATATAAACAAATACAGTGATTCCACATAGGGAAAATCACATCTCTGAAACTGACATGATGCTTTACAATTTCCTGAATTATTATGTTTATTGTTCTGTGTAGTATTATGAAGCTCATTATAAATTATATTCTTTCTATTCTTCTGGGTCCTTGATAAAGTGTGACCCCTAAATGCATGTATTCCTCTTTTCACCAATGGCCCTTAGCTTTTAAGCTATTGTGTTTTCAATGGGCTGGTCTTTGTCATCACTTTTTCCCCAGAAATGCTGAATTCCCAGCAAGGTTAAATAAACACAAGATCAATGAGTCAGTTGTGTCATTGATTTGGTGCAATTGTTAAAGAGGCTAGAAATCCCAAGTAAGAGCTTTTTAGATAAGTGGGCTTTGGGATTATGGTGAAGACTTTCACATTTAGCCTAAGGAGACACAGGAGACTCAGGTTCGATCCCTGGCTCAGAAAGATCCCCTGAAGGAGGGCATGGCAACCCACACCAGTATTCTTGCCTGGAGAATCCTATGGACAGAGGAGCCTGGTGGGCTACAGTCCATAGGGTCACAAAGAGTCAGACACCGCTGAAGTGACTTAACACACACGCTCAATAGACTGACTAGTGACCCCACCCCCCACCCCCGAGATGCCCATATCCTAATCCTTGGCACCTGTGAATGTCACCTTATATGACAAAAGAGAAAAGGGACTTTGCAGGTTGATTAAGTCAAGGATTTTGAGCTGGAGAAATGATCTTGGATTATCCAGATAGGCCCAAAGTAATCCTTATAAGAGATCCCTACAGGACCCTATATGTAAAGGTCCTTGGAAGAGGGATTGAAGTGGGTTGAAGGTACCCTTGGGCAAGGAATGAGGACAGCCTGTAGAAACTGGAAAGGCAATGAATTTTCCCCAGGAGCCTCCAGAAGTAAACAGCCCTGCAAACCTGGATCTTGAACCCTGTAAAACTCACGTCGGACATGTGACTTCAACGACTATAAAAGAATCATTTTGTGTTATGTTAAACCATCCAGTTTGGGAAATTTGTGACAACACCAACAGGAAACCAATAAATGTGTGTTTTCATGCAGACACTCCCCAACCCCACTAGACAAATATACAGTTCACTTCAGTCGCTCAGTCGTGTCTGACTCTTTGCGGCCCCATGAATTGCAGCACGCCAAGCCTCCCTGTTCATCACCATCTCCCAGAGTTCACTCAGACTCAAGTCCATCGAGTCCGTGATGCCATCCAGCCATCTCATCCTCGGTCGTCCCCTTCTCCTCCTGCCCCCAATCCCTCCCAGCATCAGAGTCTTTTCCAATGAGTCAACTCTTCACATGAGGTGGCCAAAGTACTGGAGTTTCAGCTTTAGCATCACTCCTTCCAAAGAAATCCCAGGGTTGATCTCCTTCAGAATGGACTGGTTGGATCTCCTTGCAGTCCAAGGGACTCTCAAGAGTCTTCTCCAACACCACAGTTCAAAAGCATCAATTCTTCAGTGCTCAGCTTTCTTCACAGTTCAACTTTCACATCCATACATGACCACAGGAAAAACCATAGCCTTGACTAGGCGGACCTTAGTTAGCAAAGTAATGTCTCTGCTTTTGAATATACTATCCAGGTTGGTCATAACTTTTCTTCCAAGGAGTAAGCGTCTTCTAATTTCATGGCTGAGTCACCATCTGCAGTAATTTTGGAGCCCCCCAAAATAAAGTCTGACACTGTTTCCACTGTTTCCCCATCTATTTCCCGTGAAGTGATTGGACCGGATGCCATGATCTTCGTTTTCTGAATGTTGAGCTTTAAGCCAACTTTTTCGCGCTCCTCCTTCACTTTCATCAAGAGGCTTTTTAGCTCCTACAAATCCTCCTTATTCTCATTCCAGCTCTTCTATCTGATTGCCCAGCAGCCCTTTACTCTGGAAGCCAGAAAGGATGACATCATTGTCTAGAGAAGGAAGGTCATATAAGAGAAGGGGTCTGATCTTTTTCTCCAACTAATAGCCTAATATCCTCTGCCTCCTGCCTTGTTTTAAAGTCTCCTCTCTTTCCCTCTCTCTACTTCCAGTTGAGATGTGCTGCTTTGAACTGGACAGGCTAGACTGGTGTGGAAAGACCAGCTTGAACTAGTCTGGATATCTGTTTCCTAGCAGCCAATTACTCTTGCCTGGAAAATCCCATGGATGGAGGAGTCTGGTAGGCTGCCGTCCATGGGGTCTCTAGGAGTCGGACTCGACTGAGCGACTTCACTTTCACTTTTCACTTTCATGCATTGGAGAAGGAAATGGCAGCTCGCTCTACTGTTCTTGCCTGGAGAATCCCAGGGATGGGGGAGCCTGGTGAGCTGCAGTCTATGGGGTAGCACAGAGTCGGACACGACTGAAGCAACTTAGCAGCAGCAGCCAATTAAGGGCCCTGTAAGGTATTCTGGCCTGGAGAACTCCATGGACTGTATCATCCATAGGGTCGCAAAGAGTCAGACATGACTGAGTGACTTTCACTTTCACCTTTCAAGGAATAAATGGGTGAAGCAATGCACAGGAATTCAGTCAGTCATCAGGTATTGACTGAGCACCAACTACCAGGGAGCCCAAGACAATTAAACAGAGTCCCTGACCCTGAGGAAAAGACAGATGTGCACACAGTAAATTACAAAGACAATATATAAAGTTCCGTAAAAGAAGGATCAAATATACCATAGGAACCCTGGGCAGGGATTAGTTCTGCCTAGCCTATCAGAGGTGACTCCTATAGGAAATAGCATCTGATCAGAGCCTTGAAGGATGCGTAAGAATTTCACCAAGAAGAAGGAATACATGTTCCAGGCAGAGGGAAACTGTCATGAAAATACATTGTTTAGCAGCCAGCAGTCTGCCTCACCTTCCAGGCGCCTCCATTCTTCATGTGGCTCCACTTACAAAATAGTACTAAGCTTCACAGCCAAAGGATGTGGGTAGGAGTCACATGTGGAAACCAGAAATTGGCAACACATGATAAGGGACAAATTCCTTCTAAATATAGAATTCCTGACCTCAAATTAGGGGCCACTCAGCCTTCTTTAATTTCTTTTGTCTATTCTAAATCCACTTTTTAAGTCTTATTGCCTATTAATATACAACCCAATGAGAGATGAATGTTTCTACCTCTATACATAGGTGGAAACCACTATATAACTGTGCAGAAATGTATTTTTAAAATTATGAGCATGAGGATTTTGACAGGAAAAAAGAGGGGATTTGATAAATGTCTGTATTATATGTACCATTCAACCTTCTCTGGCTTTTGTCAGAAAACTTGTCAAAGTTAAAACTTACAAAGTTAAATACTAACTTATCAAAGTGAGGTTCCCTCCTTCCCTCCCACAGATACTGGGAGAAGGGGCCTGTCTTCAGGTGTTGCTGGAACAAACTATAAATTCCTTTGGCAGTCTGGAGTTTTCTCAGGCAGGCACTTCTAGTGGGGCCTAGGGTCATTTGAAGGATGTGACCTTGAGCTGTTAGAAACCACGTTCACGCTTGTTCAAGTCTTTACAGACCAAGCTTGAGAACCCGAAGAGAAAAGGCTCAGAGGGGCCTGGCTGAGTTTGGTGAAGGAGAGAATTGGAGTCACTGTTCAGGGGCATTGTCTTGCCCTGATGACTTTCCAGGTCCGGGTCCCATTCCTTAGAGAGATCTGCATCTGTTTTATTGCTCTTGAGAGCCCCAAGATGCCTCCATATTCTCAAAATACATTTTCCTTCACTTAAGCAAATTGTCTGGAATTCTCTCCTCAAAAGGAGGCAATCCCTCACAAAAATCAATCACGTTACCTGTATCAACACAGTCCACATACTTAGCATTTTAAATGAGTCAGCGGCCATGCCTTCATATCGATGTCTGATAGCCTGTTCTGCAATGACTTGAGTCATTTCCAGATTGTTATGCTTATCAGTAGACCTGCAAGGAACAGATTGTAAGAGTTCCATTTTTCCTCCTTGAAAGTGAAAGTTGCATCTGACTCTTTGCGACCTCATGGACTATACAGTCCATGGAATTATCCAGGCCTTTGCCTCCTTAAATAAGGTCAGAAGGTGGGCAGACTTGAGAGCTTTTGTTACCCTGCTGCCAAGCTCCTCTCAGGGCATTTCAGGGCATTGGTTTTCCCACTGCCCCATCTAAACAGACTTTCACTTTTATTTATTTTTGTTTGTGTAATGATGCCTGGGAATTGTTTCACTGGTATCTTTAAATGGCTAATGTAGTCAAGTGGGCCTTAGGAAGCATCATTACAAACAAAGCTAGTGGAGGTGATGGAATTCCAGTTGAGCTATTTCAAATCCTGCAAGATGATGCTGTGAAAGTGCTGCACTCAATATGCCAGCAAATTTGGAAAACTCAGCAGTCACTGCAGAACTGGAAAAGATCAGTTTTCATTCCAATCCCTAAGAAAGTCAATGCCAAAGAATGTTCAAATTACCGCACAGTTGCATTCATCTCACACGCTAGCAAAGTAATGCTCAAAACTCTCCAAGCCAGGCTTCAACACTACATGAACCATGAACTTCCATATGTTCAAGCTGGATTTAGAAAAGGCAGAGGAACCAGAGATCAAATTGACAACATCCGCTGGATCATGGGAAAAGCAAGAGAGTTCCAGAAAAAACATCTATTTCTGCTTTATTGACTATGTCAAAGCCTTTGACTGTGTGGATCACAATAAACTGTGGAAAATTCCGAAAGAGATGGGAATACCAAACCACCTGACCTGCTTCTTGAGAAATCTGTATGCAGGTCAGGAAGCAACAGTTAGAACTGGACATGGAACGACAGATTGGTTCCAAATAGGAAAAAGAGTACATCAAGGCTGTATATTGTCACCCTGCTTATTTAACTTCTATGCAGAGTACATCATGAGAAACTCTGGGCTGGAGGAAGGACAAGCTGGAATCAAG
>SJYX01000198.1:219239-242555 GCA_006410675.1 Oreotragus oreotragus
ACTGCAGCCATAAAATAAAAAGATGCTTACTCCTTGGAAGAAAAGTTATGACCAACCTAGACAACATATTAAAAAGCAGAGACATTACTTTGCCAACAAAGGTCCATCTAGTCAAAGCTATGGTTTTTCCAGTAGTCATTTATGGATGTGAGAGTTGGAGCAGCAGAGAATTGATGCTTTTGAACTGTGGTGCTGGAGAAGACTCTTGAGAGTCCCTTGGTCTGTAAGGAGAGCCAGCCAGTCGATCCTAAGGGAAATCAGTCCTGAATATTCATTGGAAGGACTGATGTTGAGGCTGAAATTCCAATACTTTGGCCACCTGATGCAAAGAGCTGACTCATTTGAAAAGACCCTGATGCTGGGAAAGATTGAAGGCAGGAGGAGGACAAGATGGTTGGATGGCATCACCGACTCAACGGACATGAGTTTGAGTAACCTCCAGGAGTTGGTAATGGACGGGGAAGCCTGGCGTGCTGCAGTCCATGAGGTCACAAAGAGTTGGATACGACTGAGTGACTGAACTGAACTGAACTGAGGATTAATTTGCACAATATATATACATACAGACCGTAGCACAGAGCCTGGCCTAGAGTAAGCTGTTGCTATTATCGACCTGTTACATTTGTGCTTTTTCTCCTGTATTTGTGTCAAGGATTTTATCCATGTGACAGCTCCTTCCCAGTCTGTGTACTGCCTCGGGGCTCCGCCCTTGGGCCTCTTCTCTTTTCTCACTCTGATAGTGATTCCATTTAGCGTCATGTCTTTAATACTCTGTGAACGCTGGCAGCTCACATTCATCCCTCCAGCCTGGACCTCCCTCCCATTCTCCCTGCGTGTCTCAGTATCCATGCCACATCTCCACTTGGATGTGGCCTCTCAAACTCACCCTCTGAAGCTGACTTCCTGCTCCCCTTGAAAGCTGTTCCTCCCGTCTCAGCGAATGGCAACCCCATCCTCCCAGGTGTTCAGGTTAAACATCTTTGAGTCTTCCTTGACTCCTCTTTTTCTCTCACACTCCCCATTCAAGCCTCTAAATCCTCTGGGTACTGCCTTCAAAATATATCCAAAATCTAGCAGCTTCTCCCCACCTCCATTCACCACCCTGGCCAAGACACCGTTGTCTCTCACCCGCAGTCTCTCACCTCTCACCTAAGTAACCTTCCTACTTGTACACTTGGCCATTGTCAGCATTTCAGCTTTGACCTTGCCCATCCTCCTGATCGTGGAAGTCTGCTATTGTCCCGACTTCATGGTGAATTATAACGATGTGCAGTGGAAGAACAGGTTGTCCTAGTACAGGTGGGAAAACCATTCGCAGAAGCCCTCCAGCAGGGCTCTCCTTACTTGCCCGCCCCAAACCAATCATTGGCAAGAGAAGTCGGCTCACCAGACCAACCGAGACTGATCAGAATTACCTCTAAGACCCCTGAACAGCACTGAAACTCTGTCTGTTGGGTGAGAAATGGGGGACAGAGTCTGTCACAATGTGGGAGGTCAGAGAGTCAATAAAAAAGTCCAGTTACTTTTCTGATCTACTCAATATATGAAATGCGCATGCCTAGCCTACGGCTTACTATGGTGCTAACAGGGCCAAAGCTCCGTTCCACTGCACACTTCTCATCAGATACTCAAATTACAAATGCCGTGCCTTATAGACGTTATAATCCTAAGACTGCATGTGAAATATGCATTTTTCATTTCAGTGCGTCACTGTTTCAAGTTTTATCTGCAAGCCAGCAAATTTTGTTTAGTTAATTACCTCCATTTTACAGAACCATCTTTAAGATTTGTGGCAAGATTAACTCAGTGATAGAGCATTTATAGCCTTAGGCTTCTTAGGGCCAAAGGTAGAAAAGGAAAGCATCACAATGAGACTGAACCTCTTACTGTTTCCCTCTGAAAGAATGCTCTCATCACCTTTTGTCAACTCTCTTCCCTGCCACGTCCAACAGGACAGTGGGACTAACGCTTCTCCAGTTCATCAACATTGCCCTGTGCACCCACAGCGGGTGGCTTCCTCTCTCCAACAGAACCTCCAAATCTCTCCTTACGCCTCAGAAGCTAGCATCTCCTCCAACTGCCCTCTCTCCCCAGGAGAGGATGGTTTTGTTGTCTCACTGAGTTCACTGTACGAAAACTTGACCTTCAGGCTAATATTTCTCTAACTCCATTTCTTTGCACCCCTGTTTCTGCAACTGCACCCTAGGGTGGCCAGCCTCTTGTCTTTCCATCCTGCAGTATTTATAGGCTGTTATTATAGCTCCCCCTCACCTCACAGGCTGTGAAAAGAAGTTGGCACTTTCAAGCTTATTTCTCCCTCGTCCACATACAGGCAGAGGCTGAAAGCTGCTACTCTGTGTCAACTCCCAGTCTAGCTCAAACGGAAGCTGTCCACATAGAAGGTCAGAGTTTGAGCTCTTCACACCTCTTAGCCCAGCGGTCCATTCCGCCTAACTGTCAGTAGAGCATCTCCCAGCCTGCTGCTTAAGCAGCTGCTAAAGGACTGCTCATCTCTGCTTGCACCTGCATCAGGCCACTGGACAAGCTGCTTGAACAGGCAGCTCAGGCTCTGGCTACTGAGCCCAGGCTGGGCTTGGAGCTGCCAGCCAACCCAGTCTCTTGTGGACTTTATTGGGGATGGTTTTGACCTTTCACACTTAGCAACTACTCAGCAGTTACATACAGTTCTGTTATTGTAGGTTTCAGTCCTGAGTAAGGTTTATCGTCTTGTAATCCAGAGAAGAAAAGAGACAGAAAAAAGATAGCTTTTAGTTAACTGTAACACTGCATGCCTGCGTGCTAAGTCACTTCAGTCATGTCTGACTCTTTGTGACCCTATGGACTGTAGCCCGCCAGGTTCCTCTGTTCATGGGGCTCTCCAGGCGTGAAACCTGGAGTGGGTTGCTGTGCCCTCCTCCAGGAGATCTTCCCAACCTGAGGACGAACCCGCATCTCTATGTCTCCTGCACTGGCAGGCAAGTTCTGTATCACTAGTGCCACCTGGGAAGCCAAAAGTGGGTAGCATACAGGCTTATTTCATAGTCATAGCCACTTAGTCCTGCCCAAGCTCCTGGCCTCATTCTGCCTTTCAAGGGAGTTAACTGGTCTTAGGTCTATGATTCTCAAATTTCAGCGTAATAGGAATCACCTTGAGGAGGAGCGTGGAAGAATCTATACTTCCATGCATCTTAGTTCCCATTCCCAGAACGGTGGGGTCTGGTGTGGGGCCTAGGAATCAGTGTTTTGACAAGTCCAGTGATTATCCTGATGCTGTGGGCAACAGGACATGAGACACACTACCCTAAGACATAGCTCAGGACTTGTCATGGCAAATGTTTTCTATGTGGAGCCTACTCCTGATGCTATAGCTGGGTCCCCCCAGTGCAGTCTCCATTCTTAGGAGAGGGAGTTCTGCTTGGCTCCTCCATCCTGCCCAGTCCTGGCTGGGCCACTCCAGTCAGCACTCAGAACAGACATGCCGGGAGCTGTTCTGAATGCTGTCTGCGGCAGTGGCTGGGTCTACTTCCAGCTCACGTTTTTCAGCCTTTCTGAAAGACAGCAGGGCCACCGCGCTCAGTCAGCTGACTCCCTCGTGGATCACCTCCGGAGTTAAACGCTTTTCCAGTCTCCTCGGTGCCCTTGTCTGCGCTCCTGTCTAGGACATTGTGATACCTCTGGGTTTAAGCAGTCCACTCTGTGCTCTCCACGAGCCTCTTCTCAATCATCAGCTCTTTCACATTTATACTCAGATGAATGTGAGGCTTCCAGGTGGCGCTAGTGGTAAAGAACCTGTCTGCCAGTGCAGGAGAGGTGGGAGACATGAGTTCAATCCCTGGGTCTGGAAGAGCCCCTGGAGGAGGGCATGGCAGCCCACACCAGTATTCTTGCCTGGAGAATCCCATGGACAGAGGAGCCTGGTGGGCTACAGCCCATAGGGTTGCACAGAGTCGGACATGACTGAAGCAACTTAGCACTCATGAACATGAGGGAAAATATACAGTTAATGTTCTCATCAATCTGCAGACCAAATGAACACGATAGTGTTAATGATGACTTCTAATTATTCTGCTAGCTAGTAATTAAACATGAATAGTGGTCATGTGTGGATGTGAGAGTTGGACTGTGAAGAAAGCTGAGCACCGAAGAATTGATGCTTTTGAACTGTGGTGTTGGAGAAGACTCTTGAGTCTCTTGTACTGCAAGGAGATCTAACCAGTCCATCCTAAAGGAGATCAGCCCTGGGTGTTCTTTGGAAGGAATGATGCTAAAGCTGAAACTACAGTACTTTGGCCACCTCATGCGAAGAGTTGACTCATTGGAAAAGACTCTGATGCTGGGAGGGATTGGGGGCAGGAGGAGAAGGGGACGACCGAGGATGAGATGGCTGGATGGCATCACCGACTCGATGGACGTGAATATGAGTGAACTCCAGGAGATGGTGATGGACAGGGAGGCCTGGCGTGCTGCAATTCATGGGATCGCAAAGAGTTGGACATGACTGAGCCACTGAACTGAACTGAACTGAGTAAGCAGTAAACTCTAGTTACAGTAAGATTTTGCTGACGACTCATATGTATTTGTAAATGAGACCCAACCTCTGATAAAGTTTGAACATGTCCTTTACTGTTTGCCCATGTGATAGTCTTGTTTTGCCACTAGGAGGCAAAGGTGCTGAGTTTTTGTCTTTTTCTGGGCTGCTTAGAGCTGGCCTCCTGCAGGGCTTCTCTGATAGCTCAGTTGGTAAGGAATCCACCTGCAATGCAGGAGACCCCCATTCAGTCCTGGGGTTGGGAAGATCCTGGAGAAGGGAAAGGCTACTCACTCTAGTATCCTGTCCTGGAGTGTTCCATGGGGTTGCAGAGTCAGACATGACTGAGCAACTTTCACTTCTTATAACTACCTGAGGAGGTGCAGGACAGCAGGGGTGGGTTCTAGATTCCCTAAGTCTAAATGGTGAGGGGCACTGAAGGAAGCCACTGAGATGGGAAGAAGGAAGCCGATGTTTACTGACAGTCTCTTGTGAGCTAAATGCCACATGAAGCGGTTACACATACACATCTCATTAATTATTTTAGCTATGTAATCCACAGATGAGAAAACAGAATCAGGGAGGCACTATGACCTGCTCAAAAAGCAGAGACATCACTTTGCTGACAAAGGTCTGTCTAGTCAAAGCTATGGTTTTTTCCAGTAGTCATGTATGGATGTGACAGACCCTAAAGAAGGCTGAGTGCTGAAGAACTGATGCCTCTGAACTGTGGTGCTGAAGACTCTTGCAAGCCCACTGCAGTCCACGGGATTGCAAAGAGTTGGGCATGACTAACAGCAGCAACAACAGAGCTAAGACCAGTGGAGCACAGATCTGAACAAAAGGCTGTCTTGACTCCAAAGTACAAACAGTGCCAGAAAGGAAAGTCTAGTGTGCCTCACTAAAACTAGACTTTTTTTTCTTTTTAAACCAATAACCAGCTTGATTTTTATCATCTGGCCAAACCACAGGGGTTTGTGTACTTCATGCTTCACACATCTATGCGTGTGCATTCACCTAACCAGGAACATTATTTCAGAAGCTCGGCATGGCCCCTTTCTTCCCCCAAATTGAAATAGCCAAGCATTCTGGAGTCAGGCCTTGAATATCCTAAAAGACTGATCGACATCCCAGCCCAGGGTTCCATTAATAGAGTGAGTGGCTGCCGTGTCATCATGCCATGTCCTGCCCTGTCCAGGCAGGAATGTTGGCGCCTGGGTCTCTGTGACCCAAGCTCCCACAGATCTAGCACCATGCATTTTGTTCCAAGTTGCATTGATCTATTTTTATTCAATTATGTATATTATTGAATAACTACATTATGGACAATTCCATTTGTTGGTATATACCCCAAAACACTGAAAACAGAAACTGGGCATATGTTTGTACACCAATATTTGCTGCTAAGTCACTTCAGTCGTGTCCAACTCTGTGTGACCCCATAGACGGCAGCCCAACAGGCTCCCCCATCCCTGGGATTCTCCAGGCAAGAACACTGGAGTGGGTTGCCATTTCCTTCTCCAATGCATGAAAGAAAAAAGTGAAAGTGAAGTCGCTCAGTCTGTCCGACTGTTAGCGACCCCATGGACTGCAGCCCACCAGGCTACTCCATCCATTGGATTTTCCAGGCAAGAGTATTGGGGTGGGGTGCCATTGCCTTCCCTGATATTTAATGGCAGCATTATTCATAATAGTCAAAAGGTGGAAACAACGCAGTGTCCACTCACTGACGAATAAACAGCATGTGTATATTACTCAGCTTAAAGAGGAAGGAAATCCTGACACGTGCTACCACATGGATGAACCTTAAGGACATCATGCTAAATGAAGTAAGCCAGATACAGAGACAAATATTGTTTGGTTTCACTTATCTGAGATACTTAGCGTCATCAGTTATGTGCAGACTGAAAGTAGTACAGTGGTTACGGGGGCTGGCAGGAGGGAGAAACAGAGTGTTCATGTTTAACGGGTATAGTTTCAGCTGGGAATGATGGGCAGGTTTCAGAGAGGGCCGGTGGTGACGGTTCCGCGATAATGTAAATGTACTTAACACATGGAACTAAACACGTTAAAATGGCTGAAATGGTAAATTTACAGTTCAGTTTACTATGATTTTTTAAAAACTAAAATATTTCCTCACTGAAAATCTGAGTTCAAAGTTAGTGATCTAGCCCTCAAAGCAGGCTTGTCTCCCACTGATGGCAGCCAAGGGAAAACATCTATGGACATGAGAAAGAGCTCTGTTGTCTGGCTTGGCAACTAGGGGACCTCAGAAAAGGCTGTCTCCTTCGAGCACATCCTTGCAAGCCTCTGAGAGCCCCTTCCGTCATACCCTTCCATTACACTTGGTCAGCCCCCAGCCTGGATAATCACCGTCCTATGCTGCTTCTGTGCGAGGCCGCCAAACTTGCCGGGGGAAAGCTGTATGCCAGCTGGCTGCACTTCTGATTCATGCTCGCCGACTCAACAGGGGCTTCTGTGCTGCTTGGAAATCCCCTGTTTCCCAGCTCAAATGCAATCAGTAGCTCAGTTTTCACTATGACTTCCAAATTCTTTCTGCTTTCTTTAAGTTCACCATTTTCCAACATCTCCATTGGGCCCTCAGCAAAACATCTCCCTTTCTCCTTGCTAACTTCATTCTGTTCTTCTCCATCTGCCCTTCATATATGTACGGCTTCCCTGGTGGCTCAGTTGGTAAAGAATCCAGCTGCAATGCAGGAGACCCAGGTTCGATCCCTGGGTGGGGAAGATCCCCTGGAGAAGGAAATGGCAACCCCCTCTAGTATCCTTGCCTGGAAAATCCCATGGACAGAGAAGCCTGGCAGGCTACAGTCCATCGGGTCACAAAAAGCTGGATACAACTCAGCAACTAAACCACCTATCTTCTCTCCATCCATCCTTTTTGTTTTGTTTGGAGCTGATGCCCCAGGGCAATGAGCACCTTCTAGGGACCCTCTCCATTTCCTGCTGTGAACCGGCATCAGTGACTTTATATGTTGGGGTTCTGAATAAAGTTTATCTGGAGACTTCCCTGGTGATCCAGTGGTTAAGACCCCACCTTTCAATGCATGGGGTGTGGGTTCAATCCCTGTCAGGAGCCTAAGATCCCACATGCAGCCAAACACCTAAAACATAAAATAGAAGCAATATTGTAACAAATTCAATAAAGGCTTTAAAATGGTCCATATAAAAAAAATCTTTTAAAAAAAAGTTTGTCTGAAGGAAAGTTTAAGAAAAAAATTTTGACTGCATTGCCTTGGAGGATCAAGCATGATCTCTTGGGATGGAGCTGACTTTAGTGGTGCCTCGGAAGCATCCACGCCAGGGCATCGATGCTCATTGTCCTTTCATCCACCATCTTCTCAAATACAAACATACTCAAGGTGTACACCCCACAGCACACTTTCCCTTGACCCGATGACCATACAGGCTGCCTTCCAATTCTCTTCTCCCTACCATGAAGTTAACTAAAAAGTTATCAGAGTTTGTCCCCACCCTGTAACTGTGCTCTCTGCTGCTTATAGTCTGGCTTCTGCTCCATCCCACACTCTCATTTTGATACCCCCAGCTGCCCACCCCAGCTACCTCGTCCCCTGCACCTGCACATCATCCTTCAAGCCCTGGGGACTCTGTGTCTCCTCTATTCCCTCTGGTCGGCTGGTTTCTCTGTTGTTTGGTTCTTCTCCTCTGACACCTACACATTCTTCTCCAAATTTCTGCCTCCCAGACTCTTCTACGTCTCCAGCTGCAGCCCTTTTCACAGATGGCTTTCAAATCTAACCCTGACTGCTCTATTAAGCTCACCCCTAACATCCACCCACTTAGGGACATGGCCACGTGCATTTAACTCAACGCATCCTGGGCTAGACCCTTCACTTTCCCTTCCTGCTCCAGCCCATTCCTTTAGATCCCTAGAGTCAGCATCTCCAGGACTCAGTATCCCAGGGTAAAGCCCTAGAGGTATCCACAACCTCTTCCTGCCACCCAACACAGGTCAGTCACCCAGTGCCACCAGTCCTGTTCCTGTAGCATCTCTCCCCCTTGTCTTTTCCTTTCCATTGAGCTGCTGAAACCCCAGCCAGGCCGCTTGCTTCCCACCTTCCCAAATCTGATTCTGTTCCTACATTCCTGTCACTGTGCACTATCCGAAAGCACAGCCAGGCAGACCATTCAAGGTGCAATCTCCCTTCATATCAGATCCCTCACAGTCTGTGCTGTGTCCTCAGTTGGACTACTCACTGCTACCAAGCGCCCCAGGGTTTCCCCATCTTTGCCTTTTGGCTTCCACTGATTGCTCAGCCTGAAATGCCTTCTCAAATCATCACCTCTGACAAAATCCATCCTTCAAGACCCAGCACAAGTGATCCTTTTAGCTGGACATGACCTCTTCCTCTACCTGACTTTGGTAGCACAGGTTTCCTGACTTTTCAATGTTCTGCCTTATAGCGTAATCTTTTCTGTCTGCCTCTCTTCCTTGGGCTCCCATGCTGGGGTGCAAGCTCTTTGCAGCAACAACCCTGTCTTAGTCACCTTTATATCCTCTTCAGTGTCTTCTCTAAAGTAGATGCTCAAAAATGGTGATTGATTTGAATGGAGAAGATGACCTTACCTCCAGATGGGAGATGAGGTGATGTCTCTTCTCTCAGTACCTCTCTCTGATGACCAGCAACAAAAATACCTTGGCCAGGCCATAGGCAATGCACATTCCTCGTTTTCAGGCCTCCTGCCAGAACTATCTCGGATATGAGGTGGGGCATGTCAGGGTTTCTCAGAATTGCCTTGGCACTCTCTTCCTGAGTCACCCTCTTCGCAGGGAGGGCGATTACAGGCGGCCTAAATTATCTTTTCCTAGTTTAGGAACTCCTGGTCAGTCCCTGGTCCCTGCTGGATTTGCTGGATGCTTCCAGGAGGTGCTCGTGTCCTTGTCAGGCCTAGACGGCTCAGGGCCACCCTCAGACTGAGTGCAGTGGGCTTTCCACACCTGCTCCCACAGGAACAAGAGTGAAGAGCACAGAGAGATAATGGGGTTAAGAAAAACCTTTATTAGAAGGGCAACTTTTAAGAAAAAAGAAAAACCTCCATTATCTCAGCTCTTTTATACAACTATTTTTGTATTTGCAAGTTTCTTTCTAGCCTTATCCATATGCATAGTCTATTTTTACATATAGTAATATTATATGCTTACTCCTTGGAAGAAAAGTTATGACCAACCTAGATAGTATATTCAAAAGCAGAGACATTATTTTGCCGACTAAGGTCCGTCTAGTCAAGGCTATGGTTTTTCCTGTGGTCACGTATGGATGTGAGAGTTGGACTGTGAAGAAGGCTGAGCGCCGAAGAATTGATGCTGTTGAACTGTGGTGTGGAGAAGACTCTTGAGAGTCCCTTGGACTGCAAGGAGATCCAACCAGTCCATTCTGAAGGAGATCAACCCTGGGATTTTTTTGGAAGGACTGATGCTAAAGCTGAAACTCCAGTACTTTGGCCACCTCATGCAAAGAGTTGACTCATTGAAGAAGACTCTGATGCTGGGAGGGATTGGGGGCAGGAGGAGAAGGGGACGACCGAGGATGAGATGGCTGGATGGCATCACAGACTCGATGGATGTGAGTCTGAGTGAACTCCGGGAGTTGGTGATGGACAGGGAGGCCTGGCGTGCTGTGATTCATGGGGTCGCAAGGAGTCGGACATGACTGAGTGACTGAACTGAACTGAACTGAACGCCACCTGAGGTAGAACATTACTACTTGATGTGTGGAAGAGAGTATTCAGACTGTTGGGTTAGAAAACCAAAAGGCTGAGAAGTAAGTGAGGTGATAAATGTGCCTTTAAAAGCCCCCAGCTGTCCCCAGTGGATTGTCTGGGTACAAGAGATGGCCTCTGTGGACAAGATTTGTTTCTGGAGATTTCCTCACCCAAGGTGAAGTGGTTTTTTGCTTTAAAAGAGATTGAAAAGTGGGTGCTGCCAATATAGTGGAGGCGTGGAGCAGGCGGGATGGTGGCTCCTGGGGGCCCAGTAGCAGTGCAGGGAAGGCGCTAGCAGGGAGCCTGCCAGAGGGCTTCTCTGTGCTCCGCGATGTTCGCTGCATCTGTGGGGGTCCCTTCCACTTCCCACTGGGTGACTTTTGTAATGTGGGCTCATTGCTCTTGCATTTTTTCGAAAGATGGAGACATGTCAGTGTGAGGAAAAGAAGGAGTTTTCCAGCTACACAGTGGTCCCAAGCTATACTGGAAGCACCATCTTTTTTTTTTTTTTTTTTAATTGAAAGATAGTTGATAGTTTCAGGGATATAATATGTGGTGGTGGTTTAGTTGCTGAGTCGTGTCTGACTCTCGTGACCCCGTGGACTGTAGCCCGCCAGGCTCCTCTGTCCGTGAGATTTCTCAGGCAAGAGTACTGGAGTGGGTTGCCTTTTCTTTCTCCAGGGAATCTTCCCAACCCAGGGATTGAACCTGCATCTTCTGCTTGACAGGTAGATTCTTCACCACTTAGCCACCTGGGAAGTCTCAAATAATATGTAGGTATATATATATATATATTCTTTTTCATATTCTTTTCCACTATATGTTATTATGAGACATTGAATATAGTTCTCTATGCTATACAGTAGGTCCTTGTTGTTCTGTTTTACATATAGTTCTGCTTCCCCTTTGGTAACCATATGTTTATTTTCTATGTTTGTGGGTCTATTTCTATTTTGCAAATAAGTACTTTTTATAATTAAAAAAAATATTCCACATATAAGTGATATCATTTGTCTTTCTCTGACTTCACTTTAGTGTGATAATCTCTAGGTTCACCCATGTTTCTGCAAATGACATAATTTCATTCTCTTCTATGGCTGAGTAGTGTTCCATTGTGTATATATACACCACATCTTTATCCATTCATCTGTTGATGGCATTTAGCTTGCTTCCATGTCTTGGCTGCTGTGAACTGGAACAATTTTTATTTACTATAACATGAAATGAAGGCACAGAAATCCCTGAGGAGGCCACGAGTTGCACTCAATGGTAGCTGCTGCTGCTAAGTCACTTCAATCGTGTCTGACTCTGTGCGACCCCATAGACAGCAGCCCACCAGGCTCTCCCGTCCCTGGGATTCTCCAGGCAAGAACACTAGAGTGGGTTGCCATTTCCTTCTCCAATGCATGAAAGTGAAAAGTGAAAGTGAAGTTGCTGTAGGCCCTAAAAGAATTTGTTATGTGGAACAAGAATGGTGAGATGAGAGTCAAAAGTAACTAAGCAGAAGAGTTAACCCCAGGCTAAGGACATTAGTAAACGTGAAGAAGCAGAAGAAGAAAGACAGATCAGCATTAGCGACAAGGAAGCTACTTCCTGTTTCTGAGAGCTGTGGGCCTCCTGCGTCCTTCGCTCCAGTTCTTGGGAGGGCAGAGAATTGGGGCCTAGCAGAGAAAGTCTCCTTCCTCATATGAACACAGGAACCCAGGAAACTTCTGTTTTCAGTGTTCCAGGCTGTCTGGTAACTGGAAGGTAAAGCAGCTCAGCCCCCCTGACCCCCCAAACCATGCAGGCAGAGCCTGGACGGTGTTCAAGTATGTGTGGGCACCAGAGAGCTGGCCGAAATCACCTTTTCTCTTCCACACTGGCTTGTTGGTCAACGCCCTTTGCACTCTTCCTAAAGCCAGAACCTCTCAAATAACTAACTTTAGCACGTGGGGAAGCTCAGTGGTTCTCCAGTTTGGTCACACATTCTGTTATTTGGGGATGCTTTAAACAAACTCATTTCAGCTAGGGTGGGTCCCAGATGTAGGTGTTTTTTCAAAAGCATGCCAGGTGATTTGCAGCCAGGTTGAGAAGGGCTGAAATGACTAACCTGGAGCCAATTGAGAAAGTCAAGTAAACACAGAATTTGTTGATCTTTGGGGTGTCGGAAAAACACCACATAAATATTTAGCCTTTAGTGAACCAGCAAAACCGAGGAGATTCTGGATATTGTGTCCTCTGGGTTGCCTTCTTGAGGGAATTCTTGAGTATTTTGTGGGGGGGTGTCATTTAGCCTCTGGCCTGCTAAGCTTTCACAGTATGGCAGAATGGATCACGCCTGTGATTGTCTGTGCACAGAAACCACCACCGTGAACTATGCAGTCTGATGCAGTCTTCATCATGACATGGAAAGACAACTTATTGAAGAACAGTACCACTGTCCAGGATGCAAACCTAGAAAGTTTCATTCATAAAGATATTCCAGGCAATTTGTCACAGACTCCCAGAATCCACAAGATGCTATGGAGAGTAAGGACAGCCTTGTCCCAGCACCACCGCTCTTCCTGGCCATCCCATCCCCAACCAGAGCCTCTAAATCTGTCTCCTGTGTCATCTTCATACCACGTGTGGACAAGACTGAAAGCCAATGATTCAGCAACTGGAGGAAGGGAGTTACTTCCTTGCTGCTCAACAGGCGAAATAGCAGCTCCTCTGTTGGGCTCCTGAGTCTGCCTCTTCAGTCACCACCAGCTATGCCTTACTGCTGACGTTCTGAGATTTGGTGACTGCATGTGTGTTCCAACTGGGCACCCTTTCGGCACATCACATCTAAACTCTCATCCTCTGAAGGCCAGAGTCTGGTTTTTGCTTGCCAGTATGTAAAGGACATGCTTTCTGCTTGTCATTTAAATTACCCTCTATTGGACCTTTTCTAGTTCTGTTATGTCGTCTGTAAGTGCCGGAAAAGAATGACACATATTATTTTGTCAGCTTACTATAATTGTATACAAGGATAGGACGGTGATATTTTGTTTCTAGTATTCTTTTCTGCATGTTATTGGGGGTGCCGGTGCAGGATGGAGGAAGGACAGTAGATTCATGACTTCAAGGAATAGTTTCAGGTTCAGGAAANTGTAAGTGCCGGAAAAGAATGACACATATTATTTTGTCAGCTTACTATAATTGTATACAAGGATAGGACGGTGATATTTTGTTTCTAGTATTCTTTTCTGCATGTTATTGGGGGTGCCGGTGCAGGATGGAGGAAGGACAGTAGATTCATGACTTCAAGGAATAGTTTCAGGTTCAGGAAATTAGTTTTGTTGAGTTGTTATTCCCTTCTTGTTGCCCACAAGTGACACTCAGCTGGCAGGTGTCGCCCTCCTATGCAGCTCTATACATCCTTGTTCAGCTCTATTCCTGCCACTGTCAGCTCACTGCCTGGCCCTAACTTGGTGTCACAAACGACCTTGGAGATTCCACTGTGTATCTCTTCCTTGAATCATTTTTCATCAGGGACATTAAGACTTGGATGTTCAGACTGCAGAATAAAAATGAGACAAGTTCTTGCATTGAATTTTAAAAATATTTTTTCCTGTTTTCAAAAAAGTACATGTTCATTTAAGACATTTTGAAAATGAAAATCACTCCTGGTCCGACCACCCAGAGATCACCTCTACTAACACCTTGGTTTACCGTCTTCCATTCTTTTATTTAGGGAGCACAACACACAAAGAGACACAAACTCTTTCCCTTTATCTTTTAAAAATATGATATTTGACACACACAAAACACAAACACACCAAGAAATAAAACATCATGAGTAACTGGCAATAATATCATTTACCTAAGTGCTCTCGGCCTATCATTTCCTCCCACAGGATAACTATTTTCTTGAATAATTTTATAAATTGTTTGGCTCTACTTGATTTTAAGCTTTATGAAAAATGGTATCATATTTTTAAAACATTTTATTGAATTATCATGGAGGAGGGCAGGGCAACCCACTCCTGTACTCTTGCCTGGCGAATGCCCATGGACAGAGGAGTCTGGCAGGCTACAGTCCATGGGGTTGCAGAGAGTCAGACACAACTGAGCAACTGGGCACACATTGAAGTGTAGTTGATTCACAATGTTGTATTAAGACAGTGTCATATTATAGTCATAAGTCTCTGCCTTTTTTTTCACTCAAAAAATGCAGTGAGTCATTTTACCAGGTTAATTATGTAGGTATAATTCTTTCATTTTCACTGTTGTTTAATGTTTCCACTGTGAAGATATACACAATTAACTCATTCTTCTCTTACTGTAAATTGAGTTTGTTCTTAGTACTTTGCTGTTATAAGCAGTGCTTGAGCATGCCTCTCTTTTTTTTTTTAAAAAAAGATTTGACTGCCAAGTCTTAGTTACAACATGTGGGCCTTCAGTTTCTGTTGCAACACGTAGGATCTAGTTCCCTGACCAGGGATCAAACCTGCCCCCTGCCTTAGGAGTGGGCAGTCTTAGCTACTGGACCACGAGGGAAGTCCCTTGTACATACCTCTTCATGTACATATCAAGAGTGCCTTTTGGGTGAAACTGTTGAATAGGAAGTATGCAAAATTTCATCATCATGAGGCATTGACAAAATGGCTGCACCAATTTACATTCCCAGCATTGGTGCATAAGAATTCCCAATTGATCAACCACTTGTTCAACATTTGGAATTGTCAGGATTTAAAACTTTTGCCTTTCTAGTAGCTGTGCAACACTGAACATTAATTTGCATTTTCCTGAATACTAATAAAATTGAGGGTCTTCTCATATGTTTACTTGCCACATGTGTTCGCTTCTCTATAAAATGTCTGCTTTATACTTTTGCCCTCTTTTCTATTGGGTTGTTTGTCTCACATATATTTTTAAGCAAAACTTTAATAATAATATACATATTATCTTACACTTTTCCAAGACATGAAATATTCTTTTACATTGTGATTTTAGTGGCTGTGGTATCTTCTATCTCATGGATATCTCATAATTTAATTAATTAAAGCCCTGTTCCTTTCCCTCTCTTCCCAATTCTTGTTTTTAGAATTAACTCTGGTAAGATATCCTAATGCATAAATGTAATTATACATCCACTGAAAGTTTTCATAAAATTAGTTGCTAGAATGTGGATTTCTGGCTCAAAGAATGTCAATATTTTATAAGATTTTGACAATTATTTCCAAATCATCTTCTAGAAAAGTCATATAATTTACATTTCTTAAAAAAAGCTTTAACACGGATATTAAATTTTAAATATCTTGCTAATGTAAGTAGTGAATATTAGCAATAAAGATATATATATATATATATATTCTTTTTCAGATTCTTTTCCACTATATGTTATTATGAGACATTGAATATAGTTCTCTATGCTATACAGTAGGTCCTTGTTGTTTATCTGTTTTACATATAGTAGTGTGATTCTGTTAATTCCAAATTTCCACTTCATTCCTCTGCTTCCCCTTTGGTAACCATATGTTTATTTTCTATGTTTGTGGGTCTATTTCTATTTTGCAAATAAGTACTTTTTATAATTAAAAGAAATATTCCACATAAGTGATATCATTTGTCTTTCTCTGACTTCACTTTAGTGTGATAATCTCTAGGTTCACCCATGTTTCTGCAAATGACATAATTTCACTCTCTTCTATGGCTGAGTAGTGTTCCATTGTGTATATATACACCACATCTTTATCCATTCATCTGTTGATGGCATTTAGCTTGCTTCCATGTCTTGGCTGCTGTGAACTGGAACCGTTTTTATTTACTATAACATGAAATGAAGGCACAGAGGTCCCTGAGGAGGCCACGAGTTGCACTCAATGGTAGCTGCTGCTGCTAAGTCACTTCAGTCGTGTCTGACTCTGTGCGACCCCATAGACAGCAGCCCACCAGGCTCTCCCGTCCCTGGGATTCTCCAGGCAAGAACACTAGAGTGGGTTGCCATTTCCTTCTCCAATGCATGAAAGTGAAAAGTGAAAGTGAAGTTGCTGTAGGCCCTAAAAGAATTTGTTATGCGGAACAAGAATGGTGAGATGAGAGTCAAAAGTAACTAAGCAGAAGAGTTAACCCCAGGCTAAGGACATTAGTAAATGTGAAGAAGCAGAAGAAGAAGGGACAGATCAGCATTAGCGACAAGGAAGCTATTTCCTGTTTCTGAGAGCTGTGGGCCTCCTGCGTCCTTCGCTCCAGTTCTTGGGAGGGCAGAGAATTGGGGCCTAGCAGAGAAAGTCTCCTTCCTCACATGAACACAGGAACCCAGGAAACTTCTGTTTTCAGTGTTCCAGGCTGTCTGGTAACTGGAAGGTAAAGCAGCTCAGCCCCCCTGACCCCCAAAACCATGCAGGCAGAGCCTGGACGGTGTTCAAGTATGTGTGGGCACCAGAGAGCTGGCCGAAATCACCTTTTCTCTTCCACACTGGCTTGTTGGCCAGTGCCCTTTGCACTCTTCCTAAAGCCAGAACCTCTCAAATAATTAACTTTAGCACGTGGGGAAGCTCAGTGGTTCTCCAGTTTGGTCACACATTCTGTTATTTGGGGATGCTTTAAACAAACTCACTTCAGCTAGGGTGGGTCCCAGATGTAGGTGTTTTTTCAAAAGCATGCCAGGTGATTTGCAGCCAGGTTGAGAAGGGCTGAAATGACTAACCTGGAGCCAATTGAGAAAGTCAAGTAAACACAGAATTTGTTGATCTTTGGGGTGTCGGAAAAACACCACATAAATATTTAGCCTTTAGTGAACCAGCAAAACCGAGGAGATTCTGGATATTGTGTCCTCTGGGTTGCCTTCTTGAGGGAATTCTTGAGTATTTTGTGGGGGGGTGTCATTTAGCCTCTGGCCTGCTAAGCTTTCACAGTATGGCAGAATGGATCACGCCTGTGATTGTCTGTGCACAGAAACCACCACCGTGAACTATGCAGTCTGATGCAGTCTTCATCATGACATGGAAAGACAACTTATTGAAGAACAGTACCACTGTCCAGGATGCAAACCTAGAAAGTTTCATTCATAAAGATATTCCAGGCAATTTGTCACAGACTCCCAGAATCCACAAGATGCTATGGAGAGTAAGGACAGCCTTGTCCCAGCACCACCGCTCTTCCTGGCCATCCCATCCCCAACCAGAGCCTCTAAATCTGTCTCCTGTGTCATCTTCATACCACGTGTGGACAAGACTGAAAGCCAATGATTCAGCAACTGGAGGAAGGGAGTTACTTCCTTGCTGCTCAACAGGCGAAATAGCAGCTCCTCTGTTGGGCTCCAGAGTCTGCCTCTTCAATCACCACCAGCTATGCCTTACTGCTGACGTTCTGAGATTTGGTGACTGCATGTGTGTTCCAACTGGGCACCCTTTCGGCACATCACATCTAAACTCTCATCCTCTGAAGGCCAGAGTCTGGTTTTTGCTTGCCAGTATGTAAAGGACATGCTTTCTGCTTGTCATTTAAATTACCCTCTATTGGACCTTTTCTAGTTCTGTTATGTCATCTGTAAGTGCCGGAAAAGAATGACACATATTATTTTGTCAGCTTACTATAATTGTATACAAGGATAGGACTGTGATATTTTGTTTCTAGTATTCTTATCTGCATGTTATTGGGGGTGCCGGTGCAGGATGGAAGAAGGACAGTAGATTCATGACTTCAAGGAATAGTTTCAGCTTCAGGAAATTAGTTTTGTTGAGTTGTTATTCCCTTCTTGTTACCCACAAGTGACACTCAGCTGGCAGGTGTTGCCCTCCTATGCAGCTCTATACATCCTTGTTCAGCTCTTTTCCTGCCACTGTCAGCTCACTGCCTGGCCCTAACTTGGTGTCACAAATGACCTTGGAGATTCCACTGTGTATCTCTTCCTTGAATCATTTTTCATCATGGACATTAAGACTTGGATGTTCAGACTGCAGAATAAAAATGAGACAAGTTCTTGCATTGAATTTTAAAAATATTTTTTCCTGTTTTCAAAAAAGTACATGTTCATTTAAGACATTTTGAAAATGAAAATCACTCCTGGTCTGACCACCCAGAGATCACCTCTACTAACACCTTGGTTTACCGTCTTCCATTCTTTTATTTAGGGAGCACAACACACAAAGAGATACAAACTCTTTCCCTTTATCTTTTAAAAATATGATATTTGACACACACAAAACACAAACACACCAAGAAATAAAACATCATGAGTAACTGGCAATAATGTCATTTACCTAAGTGCTCTCGGCCTATCATTTCCTCCCACAGGATAACTATTTTCTTGAAGTTTGGGATAATTTTATAAATTGTTTGGCTTTACTTTATTTTAAGCTTTATGAAAAATGGTATCATATTTTTAAAACATTTTATTGAATTACCATGGAGGAGGGCAGGGCAACCCACTCCTGTACTCTTGCCTGGCGAATCCCCATGGACAGAGGAGTCTGGCAGGCTACAGTCCATGGGGTTGCAGAGAGTCAGACACAACTGAGCAACTGGGCACACACTGAAGTGTAGTTGATTCACAATGTTGTATTAAGACAGTGTCATATTATAGTCATAAGTCTCTGCCTTTTTCTTCACTCAAAAAATGCAGTGAGTCATTTTACCAGGTTAATTATGTAGGTATAATTCTTTCATTTTCACTGTTGTTTAATGTTTCCACTGTGAAGATATACACAGTTAACTCATTCTTCTCTTACTATACATTGAGTTTGTTCTTAGTACTTTGCTGTTATAAGCAGTGCTTGAGCATGCCTCTCTTTTTTTTTTTTTTAAAAAAGATTTCACTGCCAAGTCTTAGTTGTAACATGTGGGCCTTCAGTTTCTGTTGCAACACGTGATAATTCTTTCATTTTCACTGTTGTTTAATGTTTCCACTGTGAAGATATACACAATTAACTCATTCTTCTCTTACTGTAAATTGAGTTTGTTCTTAGTACTTTGCTGTTATAAGCAGTGCTTGAGCATGCCTCTCTTTTTTTTTTTAAAAAAAGATTTGACTGCCAAGTCTTAGTTACAACATGTGGGCCTTCAGTTTCTGTTGCAACACGTACCTAGATCAAGGGACTGGTCCCTAGTTTGGACGGGGGACGGAATCCTCACCCGTCAGAATCGATGACCTCCACGAGGGAAGTCCCTTGTACATACCTCTTCATGTACATATCAAGAGTGCCTTTTGGGTGAAACTGTTGAATAGGAAGTATGCAAAATTTCATCATCATGAGGCATTGACAAAATGGCTGCACCAATTTACATTCCCAGCATTGGTGCATGAGAATTCCCAATTGATCAACCACTTGTTCAACATTTGGAATTGTCAGGATTTAAAACTTTTGCCTTTCTAGTAGCTGTGCAACACTGAACATTAATTTGCATTTTCCTGAATACTAATAAAATTGAGGGTCTTCTCATATGTTTACTTGCCACATGTGTTCGCTTCTCTATAAAATGTCTGCTTTATACTTTTGCCCTCTTTTCTATTGGGTTGTTTGTCTCACATATATTTTTAAGCAAAACTTTAATAATAATATACATATTATCTTACACTTTTCCAAGACATGAAATATTCTTTTACATTGTGATTTTAGTGGCTGTGGTATCTTCTATCTCATGGATATCTCATAATTTAATTAATTAAAGCCCTGTTCCTTTCCCTCTCTTCCCAATTCTTGTTTTTAGAATTAACTCTGGTAAGATATCCTAATGCATAAATGTAATTATACATCCACTGAAAGTTTTCATAAAATTAGTTGCTAGAATGTGGATTTCTGGCTCAAAGAATGTCAATATTTTATAAGATTTTGACAATTATTTCCAAATCATCTTCTAGAAAAGTCATATAATTTACATTTCTTAAAAAAAGCTTTAACACTGGATATTAAATTTTAAATATCTTGCTAATGTAAGTAGTGAATATTAGCAATAAAGATAACCATATTATCAATCATTAATTATATTAACAATTAATATTAGAATATATTTACTGTCCATTGTGTTTCTTCTTTTCCTGATATTCTTTTTCTCCAGTTTAATGTTTGCATTAGACTAAAACTTATATCTAAGTACTATGTTCAAAATGCCTTGGTTTACTTCTTTGTCCCACTTGACATAGAGTTGGGTTCATTTTTTTCTATTTGCATTTAGTTACAGGTTTTAATTTTTCTCTACTCTTATTGATTCACTTTTATTATTTGAATGTACATAATACTAACATAGCAATGACAAAATGGCCATACACTATATTTGCTTTTGATCTTTGTTTTTATAACTTAATAATCTACTCTTTTGAACTGTGGTGTTGGAGAATACTCTTGAGAGTCCCTTGGACTGCAAGAAGATCCAACCAGTCCAATCTGAAGGAGATCAACCCTGGGATTTCTTTGGAAGGAGTGATGCTAAAGCTGAAACTCCAGTACTTTGGCCACCTCATGAGAAGAATTGACTCACTGGAAAAGACTCTGATGCTGGGAGGGATTGGGGGCAGGAGGAGAAGGGGACGACAGAGGATGAGATGTTTGGATGGCATCATTGACTCGATGGACATGAGTCTGAGTGAACTCCAGGAGCTGGTGATGGACAGGGAGGCCTGGCGTGCTGTGATTCATGGGGTTACAAAGAGTCGGACATGACTGAGCAACTGAACTGAACTGAACTGAACTGAATCTACCCTGGTAATTACTTTGTATCAATTCATAAAGATACTGTTCATTGCTTCTCAGTAGCCAATTGTGTGTAAGTATCACAGTTTGCTCAACCCATATTCTGTGTTTGGGCATTTAGGTAGTTTCCAATATCTTGCAAATACCATTAATGGTGCAATGAAGAAGCTTCCATATGTAAGAGTACCTATTATTTTGGAGATATCATTTTTAGAATAAATTCCAAGAAGTGGGAGTGCTATTTGAAAGGTAATGTGCAAATATTCCAGTAGATATTGCCAAATACCCCTTCACAGGGGTTGTACTATTTTTCATGCCCTCTAGTAATATTTGTTTCCCTGTAATTTCACCAACAGAGTGAGGCTGTGTATGTCTATCCAGGGGTCCCCACACCATTATTTAAAAATTCCTTTTTGCCGCTGCCATTTAACTGGTTATCATATACTGAATTTTTATTTTGTTGGATTGATTTCTGTTCTCCATTCAGTTACAATGGTCTTGATATTCATATGTCAGAACCACACTGTTTGCATTTAGGAGGCTCTGCAGTATGTTTTAGTATTTGCTGGAACTAACCACCTCTCATAGCTCTTCATTTTCAGTGTTTTACTATCTATTCTTGAGTGGGTTTTTTTCATATGATCTTTGGTATCAATTTGTCTAGCTGCATAAAAACTTGTGTATATTTTTACAGAAGCATGTTAAATTCATAAATTAACATAAGAGGAACATATCTTGATGATATGAAATATTTTAACTGAAACCAAAGGATGTCTTGTTCAAGTATACTTTTGGGTCTTTCAAGATTCTTTTTTATAAAATAACTTCTATAAAATTAAAAACAAATTTTTTAAAGAACTCTTTATTGCAAATAACTAAATTTATTGAGACATAATTCACTTTCAATCCATCTATTTGAAGTGTGAAGTTCAGTGGGTTTTAGTATATTCATGGCGTTATATGACTATCACCACAATCAACTTTAGAGCATTTCCATCATTTCAAAAAGTGAACCCATACCCAATATCAGTCCTCTCCCAGTACCTCAACCACTCCAGCCTCTGGCAATCACTAATCTCCTGTCTCTATGGACTTGCCTATTCTGGACATTTCATATATTCAGTCAGTTCAGTAGCTCAGTCGTGTCTGACTCTTTGCAACCCCATTTCATATATATGGTATCATATAATCTTCTGTAACTGGCTTCTTTCACTGGGCATAATGTTTTCAAGGTTCAGCCATGTTATACCACATACTCCATTAATTTTTTTTTATTGTTGAATAATATGCCACTGTATGGGTGGATTTACTGTATTTTGTTTATCCATTTCTCAGTTGACAGACTTTTGGGGTTGTTTTCACTTTTTGGCTATTGGGAATAAGACCCAGTGTGTGTGTATGGATCTTTGTGTGGGCATATATATTCAAGTCTCTTGGGTATATACCTAGAAGTAGAATTGCTGGGTTAGATGATAACTTTATGTTTAACATTTTCAGGAACTGCCAAGCTGTTTTCCAGAGCAATTGCACTGTTTACATTCCTACTTACAGTGCATCAAATTTCCAATTTCTCCACATCATCACCAAATTTGTTACTGTCTGTGATTTTGGAAATGGGGGTGAAGTAGCATCTCACTGTGTCTTTGGTTTATATTACAGTAATAGCTAATCACGTTGAACATAAGAAGAAATTCTTTCCCATTTTTCAGTTGGGTTATCTCTCTTATGGTGGTTGTATCATTACTACATTCTGGTTATAAGCTCCTTATCATATATGCTATTTAGAAAGATTTACTCCCATTCTGTAGACTGCCTTTGAACTTTTTTATGGCATCTTTTGACACACAAGTTTTTAATTTGGGGTATATATCTGTCTTTTCTTCTGTCATTTGTGTTTGTGGCATTCTATCTAAGAAGGGTTTGCCAAACCCATGATAATAAAGATTTATATTTAGATTTTCTTCTGAGTGTTTTATAGTTTTGGTTTTTATATTTAGGTTGTTGAAGTCCTAAGCAGTACCACAGAATGTGACGGTGTTTGGAGATAAAGTCTTTTGAAAGATGATTAAGTTAAAACTAGCTCATTAGAGTGGACCCTATTTGTATATGACTAATGTCCGACGCTGTAAAGAGCAATATTGCACAGGAACCTGGAATGTCAGGTCCACGAATCACGGCAAATTGGAAGTGGTCAAACAAGAGATGGCAAGGGTGAACATCGACATTTTAGGAATCAGTGAACTAAAATGGACTGGAATGGGTGAATTTAACTCAGATGACCATTATATCTACTACTGTGGGCAGGAATCCCTCAGAAGAAATGGAGTAGCCATCATGGTCAACAAAAGAGTCCGAAATGCAGTACTTGGATGCAATCTCAAAAACGACAGAATGATCTCTGTT
>SJYX01000198.1:243899-264707 GCA_006410675.1 Oreotragus oreotragus
GATAGTATATTCAAAAGCAGAGACATTACTTTGCTGACTAAGGTCCGCCTAGTCAAGGCTATGGTTTTTCCTGTGGTCATGTATGGATGTGAAAGTTGGACTGTGAAGAAAGCTGAGCGCCGAAGAATTGATGCTGTTGAACTGTGGTGTTGGAGAAGACTCTTGAGAGTCCCTTGGACTGCAAGGAGATCCAACCAGTCCATTCTGAAGGAGATCAACCCTGGGATTTCTTTGGAAGGAGTGATGCTAAAGCTGAAACTCCAGTACTTTGGCCACCTCATGCGAAGAGTTGGCTCATTGGAAAAGACTCTGATGCTGGGAGGGATTGGGGGCAGGAGGAGAAGGGGACGACCGAGGATGAGAAGGCTGGATGGCATCATGGACTCAATGGACGTTGAGTCTGAGTGAACTCCGGGAGATGGTGATGAACAAGGAGGCCTGGCGTGCTGTGATTCATGGGGTCACAAAGAATCAGACACGACTGAGCGCCTGAACTGAACTGAACTGAACTGATGTCCTTAGAAGAACAGGAGATTAGAATACAGACAGTCACAGTGCAAAGGAAAGGCCATGTGTGGACCCAGGGGGCAGATGGCCATCTACACGCCAAGGAGAGAGGCCTCAGAAGAAATCAACCCTGCTGACACCTTGATCTTGGATTTCCAGCCTCCAGAACTCAGAGGAAATAAGTTGTTGTTCTTTAGGTCAGTCTGTGGTACTTTATTATGGTAATTCTTGCAAAGTAATACGAAAACTCCACTTAGTCATTTTACATTATCTTCTTAAATCACACAGATCTTGTGTTTTTTTTGAGAGAGAGAAATAACTATTTCTTTTCCACTACTATAAGAGTGGCAAACTGCAACCTATGGACCACATCTGGTCTGTTGCCTATTTTGGCTAATCCAGTTTATTTGGGACGTAGCTGCATCCACTTATTTGCATATTATTTATGGCTGCTTTGGTGCTACAATGGCAGGGTTGAATAGTGGAGCCTGCAACTCAAAATATTTACTACCTGGGGCTTTAGAAAAGAATTTGCTGACCCCTGCTCTAGTAGCTACTTAGAATGGGCTTATGTGGACAGTTCTTGGATTTTTAAAAGTCTTTTTTTATCGTCTTTGATGCTTGAAAAACAGCATGGATGGATGGATATAAAATCCTTAGCTGGTATTTTCTTTCTTGAGCTTTTAGGAAATACTGAAAATACGGCATCACTATAGCCTTGCTTTGCTGTTAAGGAGTCTGATGCCAAATATTTTGGTTACCAGACTCCATAACAAACTACCTACCTAAAAGGAAAGCATAAAGAAAGAACCATTTTGATTATAATTTCACAACCTTTGGAGTCAGGAATTCAGGTAGGATTTGACTGGGTGAATATCAGCTGATGGCTGGGCTCATACAGAGAATTCATGATGTCCTCACTCATGTCAGCAAGGATCAGGCAAGATCTCTCTCTCACATAGTGAGACTCTCACATAGTGAGTCAAGTCATCAAGGGCAAGTGTTCCCAAAGACCTAGGTGGTCTCCTCAAGACTTCTTACGACCTAGGCTTGGAAGTCCCATAACATCACACATTCTATGGGTCAAGCTATTCTCTTAGGCCAGCCTGGATACAGATATCTATCGTCATCTTTAATGTACTGCAGCCTTATTTTCTTACACTTTTAAATAATTTGAACTTTTTGTATGGAAGCCATGAAGATAATTATTGTTATTTGTTTGTCTTTAATTTTAAGAAGGGGAATGGCAACCCACTCCAGTACTCTTGCCTGGAAAATCCCATGGACCGAGGAGCCTGGTAGGCTACAGTCCATGGGGTTGCAGAGAGTCGGACACGACTGGGCGACTTCACTTTCACTTCCTGGTGGCTCAGTGGTAAAGGTTCTGCTTGCCAATGCGGANCTCCAGTACTCTTGCCTGGAAAATCCCATGGACCGAGGAGCCTGGTAGGCTACAGTCCATGGGGTTGCAGAGAGTCGGACACGACTGGGCGACTTCACTTTCACTTCCTGGTGGCTCAGTGGTAAAGGTTCTGCTTGCCAATGCGGAAAACACGCATTCGATCCCTGATCGGGGAAGATCCCACATGCCATGGAGCAACTGTGTCTGTGTGACACAACTGTTCAGCTTGCGCTCTAGGACGGCAAGCTGCGACTCCGGCGCCATTGTGCCGCAGCTGTTGCAGCCCACGCAACCTAGAGCCTGTGCTGGCAACAAGAGAAGCCACTGGCGTGAGAAGCCCACGCACCGCAACCAGCGAGTGGCTCCTGCTCACCGCAACTAGAGAAAAGCCTGCACAGCAACGAAGACCCAGTACAGCCAACAATGAATGAATGAATAAAATGAATAGCTTTAAGAGACTAGCTCTCAGGATTAATCATTCTGTGGTCATTTCCCCAAGTACGTGTGAGCCCTTTCATTTTGGAAGTAAGTATTTTCTTATTTCCAGAATGTTTCTTAGAGTTTTATCATATGTGGAACTTCAGTTACATATACGTTGGACAGAGAAGCAAGCACAGAGGTATGGAGATAGGGAAAGTGGAAATGTTTCAGGGGTTTGGATGGGGTATATGTAGGAAGAGACAAGAGACTGAATGGAAAATAAGACAAAGGCTAGATAAATGGAAGGTCTTAAGCGCCAGCCATGACACCACAAGCAGCAAATTTAAAAAACTTTTTTTTTTTTTTCTGACCTGCAGTATGGAAGATGGATCAGAAGGAACAAGACTGCAGGAGGAGACATGATAAGATGCTATTGCATTAGTCTAGGTACGAGGGGCTAAGAGGGACAGATTCTAGATTTATGCATGAGCAGAGTCAACAGATTTGTTGAGTGTGTTGTGTGCGTGTGCTCACTCTTTGCCACCCTTTGCATGGCCTGCCCGGCTCCTCTGTCTGTGGGGTTTTTCAGGAAAGAATACTGAGTGGGTTGCCATTTCCCCCTCCAGGGGATCTTGCTGACCCAGGGAGAGAACTGGGGTCTCCTGCATTGCAGGAGAATTCTTTACTGCTGAGCCACTGGGGAAGCTGAGTGTGGTGGTGTTGGGGTAAAGATTCAAGGATGACTCCCAGGTTCTGGGCAACTGAGTGGACAGGAAGGCTAACAGTTTTATTTATTCATTTTTATTTTTTGACCACTCTGTGCAGCAAGTGGGATCTTTGTTCCCTGACCAAGGATCAAACCTGCAACCCTACTCCCTCCATCCCCACCACTGGATCACCAGGGAAGTCCTGACGTTAACAGTTTTTAGAAAAGCAGAGCTTGAGGTGTCTCTAGGACATCCAGGTAGAGATGTCTGGTAGACTTGTGTGTGTGCAGAACTCAGGTGAGTGGTCTGAGCTAGTTAACACACTTGGGAGCTGCTGATATATGTGGCAGATGAAGATAGAGTGGACGCAATAGCTCAGGGAGAAGGCACTGTCCAGGGTGTGATGAAAGCTGAGAACAGGACCGTGGAGACTGAGGAGTGGTCAGAGGGATTAGATGAGTCTTGTTGCAGAGGCCAGGGGGGTGTTAAAAGGAATGGAATGCCCTGTGTTACCAGATGCCACCAGGAGCTCTAGTAATAGAGGACTCAAAAATGGCCTGGGGCATTGAGGATGAAGCCAGTGCTTACTGACCGAGAACAGTGCAGTGATGTGGTGGGGACAGAAGCTACACACTATAGGTTGGGGAGTGAGAGGGAGCCGAGTTAGCAGAAATGAGTGTAAACTACTTTTAAGACTTTTGTCAAGGAAAAGACAGGGAGGGAATAGTAACTGGAGTATGATCTAGAGTCACAGAGGTTTCTTCATTTTTCTTTAGGACAAGAAAAACTTCAACATGAATAAATGGTGAAAGCAAAGGACATGTAGGTAAAAGAGGCTCGTAATTTTGAGAGTGAGGGTAATGACTGCATGTTTGAAAGATTGCAATATGTTTCTGAGGATGTGAGAACTGATGAAATGCAGAACTGAGATGGAGAGATGCTAATATGAATATATTTGAAGTGGTTTAATTCCCAGAATGGCTATCCACATACTGAAATTATTTTGGTTTCAATCAGTATAGCAAACACAGCAAGCAACATTTTTACAGATTTATTTTACATCATTTACACATCTTTCCTCCAAAGGACAGAATCAATGTTTTATCCTTTCACTGCCTCCCACACAGTTGATGCCTAGTGAGTAGTAAGTGAATAAACAAAGTGTCTCTTAACCCTGAGTATCTTAACATATTCAGAACATGGTTAAGACCCTGCATGCAAGTGAAAAAAGTCTTCTAAGCATGCAAAACAGTCACAAAATTCATGAGTGATAGGTGATGCCAATTTTTTTTTTTGAGGAATGTTTACTCTCCTTAACAAAGTTGGTTACCAGCACTTCCTTCACCTTAGGGGTTTAAAAATAGGAAGAGGAGAGCAGGAGGAAAAGGATGCTCTAAAGGCAGGCAGGCAGGCAGACCACAGATTGTGCCACCTTCTGCTTTACTATAAGGTGCCAAAAAGCGTGAAAAACCAGACTCAAAGCACAGGGCTGTCTTAGCTTACAGATTTACATCCGCCACCAACATATCAAAAGTCCTTAAAGGACACTGCTGTTTTCAGCCTTAAATGATGTTGACAAGAATGATCCTATGGGGAGGGAGGTAGGGAGGGAGGTTCAAGAGGGAGGGAACATATGTATACCTATGGCTGATTCATGTTAATGTTTGGCAGAAACCAACACAATTCTGTAAAGCAATTATCCTTTAATTAAAAAAAATAAAGAAAAAAAGAATGATCTTTTGAGTGCTTAAAAAAAAAAAAGCTTTGCTGTTCCCCATGTAGCATCATCTCCTGTTTCACGTAGTTTGGAAAGGATTCTATCAAAAACGGATATTAAAACAAAAAGCTGATGCAGAGATGGTAAACCTCCATCGCTCTCTGTTCCTTTGCCCAAGCTGTTTACCTAAACTTTGATGTCCCCCCTTTTTTTTCCTCCTAGGACTCCTCTCTTTCTTCCTTGCAGGATGAACACAGATGCCACCTCTTCCAGGAACCTCTCTGCATCGTCCAAGCGGAAGTAATCTCTTCCTCCTCAGAGCTCTCACAGCATCTCATAGTGGCTCTGGTTCTGCATGGGTCACCAGACCTGGTTGTTTACACGGCTGCTTTTCCACTAAGTTATGCGCTCCTGGAGACCGGGGACCGTGACCGTGACGGTGTACCCACACAGCACCTGGTACAGCGTTACAGAGCTAGGCACCGAGTCGGTGCTCAGTAAACAGTTTGCTGAGTTGAATTAATTTGGAAATACCACTCAGGGCAGTGTCTCCTGCTCCAGGCGCGGATGATGAATGATTTATGGGGGTGGTTCTTCGCATTCTTTACCTTGTAGTCATGTCGGGCCGAACATCCAGGTGGCGGGGTACATACCTGTGGAGTTGAAACGCACCTCCGCTGCCCGCCGCCGGCTCCCGGGAAAAGCCCGCAGGGGGCAAGTTTCCCCCGCCCTCCCGGAACTCGGCCACAGGGGGCGGGGTTCGAAGGGAACCCGGCCCGCCGGCCCGCCCCCTCCTCGGCGCGGCGGAAGCCCCGCCCCCAGCCGCGCGCTCGCGCAGGCGGCGCGTGCCCGCCCCCAGCCCTGTGCCCTGCGCCCTCGCGCCCTCGCGCCCTCGCACCGGGGGCGGGCTCGCTGCGCGTGCCGGGAGGGTAAGCGGCGCGAGCCGGGTGCCTGAGAACGGTCGCCGCGGGGGCGGCTCCGAGGCCTGAGCGGGCGCCGCCACCGCCACAGCCGCGGGGGCCGGGCCAGAGGAGGCGGAGGAGGTTGCAGCCGCCGGAGTCCTTCTCGACGCCCCCAGATCCGGCCGGGAAGTGAGTACGGCGAGGGTTTGCGGCCGCTGCCCCAGGCTGCGGGAGAGGAGCGCGGAGCCGGAGCCTCGCGCCCGCAAGGAGCGGGAAGGCACCCGCGCAGCGCCCGCACCCTGGCAGCCTGCGGGGGTTTGCAGGGCAGGGAGCGGCGGAGACGGCCCCCCGGGGTCCGGGGCCGCTGCACCGCGCGCGCTGTGAACGGAGACCGCGCCGCGCTCCCGGCCCTGGAGGGGCGAGCGGAGAGGATGGAGCGGACTCTCCGGCCGGCGTTGCCGGCCTCTGAGCCCCGGGTCGGGTAGGGGGCTCCGGTGTTCTGATCGCGCTTTGGCTGGCTGACATGGAGCCGGGGTGCGGGCGCAGGGTGATGCTGCCCGAGCCCGGCTTGGGGGAAGGAGGCTCTGCTTTAGGTGTTGAAGGGGGCGAAGGAGGCAGGTCCTGGCAGAGGGCAGGTGAGGCAGGCAGGCCCTGGCAGAGGGAAGGGAATTTATTTCAGATCATCCCCAAACACTGTTTCCCTAGACGCCTAACTGTGACCCTGTGCACCGAGGTCACCCTTTTAAGGAAAGTGTCCTGAGAGGAGGAAGGATGCAACTATCGAATGCTTGCTGTTAAATTCCCGTGCCAGGCCTTGGGATTAGGAAGACCTTCCAGCAGCCTCAGCGAACAGTTTGTTGGTTAACTACCTTGGGTAGAGAACCGTAGTCAGCATTGGGGTCACAATTGTGTAAAGCACAACCATCATTTGCTACTTAGGTGCTGGCAGTTTGGTTGTAAAGGTTTGTGTAAGAAATACAAAGCAGCTTTGAATTTTGTCTCTTTCACTTTGTCTTCTTCCCAGTAGTATTGGGAAATTGGAGCCATAAAATTGCTTGGTTTGAGGATTAAAGCAGGAGGATCAAGGAAGCTTGTGGGAGGTATTTGGGAGAGTTTTATAGACACTTCTGTGTAACATTTAAAGAGAGAAGGAAAAAAGGAAATTGGAAAGAGGAAGTTCCCTTTCTTCCCAAGCAGCAGGCACTGAATATACTGCATGAATGAATGGACCAAGCAAGGTTTTGCTCTGTTTTATATGGAGCCCTGTTGATCAGTGTGATGTGAGGGATGCTGATGGACTTCCCTTGTCCCTCAAGTTTCCTTTCTCTTTTTTGCCCTGTAAGAGGTTCGTAGGTTTGGGCTAAGCAGTGGCTAAGGTGATGGAGGAGTCGTATCTTGTGGCTGTGCTGCCACTTTATTCTGTGTTGACTGCCAGGAGCTTACTCCTAGGGTCATTGCTTCAAATCATCCCATCCTGGCCTTTCTCTCTTCTGTCACTCGAGGAAGGGGAAAATATCTGTCTAGAAAGCATGCTTTCATTTTTATCTTGGCTCTTGCATCTTAGATCTGTGGTCAGAGAATGTGACTCTGCTCTTCCATGAGGGCTGGGACTCTGCGTTTTTTCCTGCCTTCATTGAATTTCTGGACTCTCAAACTCCAGGCTGCTGTTTCAGTTGCCTGGGTTGCAGTGCCTGTTGGGTTACTTTGTCTGCCAAACTAAAACTTGACCTTTTATGAGTTCTGGGAGGATTTTTATCATACATCAGTGGAATTACCTTTGAAGGCGGTTGTGTAGTCAGCGTAGTGTTGGCAGGACTTTTGAGTGTCCACTATGACTGAGAGAGAAAATTTCTACTTAGGAAGTCAGATTTAAAACCAATGTTATTGGTTTAAAGCACTTACTTTTATATCTTTAAATCTCTCAGGACCTATGTTTCCTTGTATAAAAATAAAATATTAATTCAAATTTGGCCTTGTGTGGTAAGCCTTGAAGAACTAAGTCAATTTCTCTTTAGTTTTAGGGCGGTGCACTTACTTAAGAGTGCAACCATCAGGTGTCTACTAGTTCTTATTTTGGGGTACCTCAGCGCTGTACTTTAGGATGCCTTGTTCTCCGTTTTCTCAGTAATATTGTGTTTTATTTACTTATATACTTAGTTTACATTTAGAAGTGTTTGTCGCTCAGTCATGTCTGACTCTTTGCAACCCATGGACTGTAGCCTGCCAGGCTCCTCTGTCCATGGAATTCTCCAGGCAAGATTACTGGAGTGGGTTGCCATTTATTTCTAAATCACCTTTATTAATGTTTGCACAGATGTCCTGTGCAGAGTTGGTGGAGTTTGAAAAATGTATATACAAATCTTCCNACTGTAGCCTGCCAGGCTCCTCTGTCCATGGAATTCTCCAGGCAAGATTACTGGAGTGGGTTGCCATTTATTTCTAAATCACCTTTATTAATGTTTGCACAGATGTCCTGTGCAGAGTTGGTGGAGTTTGAAAAATGTATATACAAATCTTCCTCAGCTTCTGATGGGGTTATGTCTGATAAACCCACTGTAAATTGAAAGTACAATAGGTTAAAAATGCATTTAATACACCTTGCCTGCCAAACATCATAGCTTAAGCTAGCCTACCTTAAACATGCTCAGACACTTACATTAACCTACAGTTGAGCAAAATCATCTAAAACGCAATGCCTGTGTTATAATAAAGTGTTGAATGTTTCATGTAATTTACTGAAACTGTACTGAAAGTGAAAAGCAGAGTGGTTGTAAGTGTCTCAGCTGTTTATCCTGGTGATCTTGTGGCTGACCAGGAGCTGTGGATCATTGCCACTGCCCAGTGTCACTATCATACTGCATATTGCTAGCCAGGGAAAGGGTCAAAATTCAGATTTGAAGCAGTTTCACTGAATGCGTATTGCTTTTGCAGCATCGTGAAGTCAAAAATCATAAGTCAAATGATTGTAAATTGGGGACTGTCTACTTTGTAACCACTATGCCAACAAAGATAAAGAAATTTACATCACTCCAGAAACTCCCTCATGCTGGTTTGCAATACCCTCATTTCCTCTTTATTTATTTCTAGTTACACAAGCATCAGGGCCGTGGCATTGATGCAGGAAGTATACTGCAGGGTTTTAGGGGTTGCCATTCACACAGGAATCCCTGTGAGTGGCAGTTCCTGGGGTTTCGTCCTGCAGCCTGGAGCTGTGTCCTGCAGCTGTGCAAATGGCTCATGAATGCGCACTTTCTCATAAAAGGCTCAAACAGTACATACAGAAGAAAACCCTCTTTGACCCACTCTTCTCCACTGAAACTGCAGTTAGCAGTTTGTTGTGATCCTTCCAGACCTTTCCCTATGTATTATCATCTACATATAGGTAATAAAAATAGGCTTCCCCCCACATCCACATTAATGACATGATACTGTACACACTGGTCTGCAACATTCTAACAGAATGCCTGAGATCTTTCCATGATGGAACACAAAGATCTACCTGAGTCTTCTTGATTCCTACACAGTCCCATATGTAGTACGTATTGTACAATAGTTTATTTAATCCTCTGCTCATTAATGGCCATTACAGCTGTTTGCCATTTTACACATTGTTGTAGTGAGTGAAAAGGAGAATTTCTGGGTCAGAGGAGTATATGCTTTAAATTAGTTGATGGAGATGCCACACGAAGCTCTGGTTCATTTATTTTTAAATGCTGAGTAGTGTTCAGTTGTTGACTTAAGTCGCTGTTTCTGTGTCCTTTGCTCCCTGTGGGACAGGTAGGTTACTTTGGAGACTAATTCATAGGTGGACTTACGTGTTCCCAGTGCGTCCTGCCACTCAGAGGCTTCCTAACAATGTCTTCCGTTGTTTACAAGTTTTACATTTTAATGTGTTTATGAAAAGATTTCCATTAAAAAAAAAAAGTTTGTTTCCCTGTCTAGTTTAAGTAATTTTCTCTGCCCCAGGGAATGAATTAGATATATCTGTATTTTCTTCTAAAATTAAAAAAAAAGGTTTTGCTTTCTGTGTGGTGTTCCTATATGGAATAATGGAGTGATATGATTTTTTTTTTTCAGTTTGGATAACCGCTTTTTCAACGCTTTTTCTCATTTTTATTTTTTAAATTATTTATTTAGCTGTGCCAGGTGTTGGTTGTGACATGTGCGATCTAGTTCCCTGACCAGGGACTGAACCCAGGCCCCTTGCGTTGGGAGTGCCGAGTCTTAGCCACTGGACCACCAGGGAAGTTCTTCTCATATATTTTTTTTATTGTGGTAAAATATGCATAACATAAAATTTACTGTATTCATCATTGTTAATTGTACAGTTCTGTGGCATTAAGTACATTTACATTGTCGTCTAACCGTTACTCTCCATTTACAGAATGGATTTCCATTTCCACTTTTATCTTTCTCAACTGAAACTCTGTATCCATTAAACACTAACTTCCCATTCTTTTCTCCCTCCAGCCCCTGGCAACCACCATTCTGCTTTTTGTCTCTGTGAACTTGACTACTAGAGGTACTTCACATAAGTAAAATCATACAACATTTTTTACTATATTTGTGACAACTGGTGGATAAATATGATACATTATTATTAACCTAAGTTCATTTTTATACTAGAGTTCTGCTCTTTTGTGTAGTGCAGTTCTCTGCGGTTTGACAAATGCCAAAATGTTATCACGTGACATTTCATGAAATATTGTAGTATCACACAGAAGAATTTCACTGCTCCCAGATCCCCTGTATTCCACCCATTCATTCCTCCTTCCCTTCTTCTGAGCTCCTGGTAGCCACTGATCATTTTACTGTGTCTGTAGTTTTCCAAAATGTCATATAGTTTGGATCGTATAATATTCTAGCCTTTCAGACTGGTCTCTTTCACTTAGCATTATGCTTTTAAGTTTCCTCTGTGTCTCTTCTTGGCTTTGATAGCTTCTTTCTTTTTATTGCTGAATAACAATCCATTGTATGAAAAGTGCCACAGTTTTGTTTATCCATTCATCTGTTGAGGGACATGTTGGTTACTTCTAGCTTTTGGCAGTTATGAATAAAGCTTCTATAAATATTCCTGTGGAGGTTTTTGTGTGAACATAGGTTTTCAGCTTTCTTGAGTAAATACCTAGAAGCGTGATTGCTGGATGGTATGTTTAGCTTTGTAAGAAACTGCCTGTCTTCCAAAGTGGCTGTCCAGTTTTGCACTCCCAATAATTTAAAAAGCATATATCCTAGCACCCTCAATGTACTTAAAAAAATAAGTCTTTGTCAGACAGTTCTGTAAAAATAAACTTCATCTGGTATGGATTTATATTCTCATTGTTGCTTTTATGGGCTGTCTTAGCATTATATTTCTATGTGTTTTGAAGTTTTGATTTGCAGACTAAAGAGGAAGAGAACTGCTGACTTTGTTTCTCTTGGTTCTGTGGTCACCCTTCTCTGGTGATATTTCAAGTGCTTCCATTGATTGATTGGACTCTGGCCAAGAAATCAGATCTGGTAATGGTCAGAGTCCTGCTCTTTGAGGTAATTTGGGCTATTTTAGATCCACTCACAGTGTGTGTAAATGCCTTGGTTCAATTTCTGGTCGTGAGGCTGTGTTTTTATCTTCTCGCCTTTCAGAGCCCAGAGCGCCATATAAGCCATAGTTCTAGGCAGAGACCGACAGTGATATTTTTTAGCTTCCTTTGAGCTCTAGCCTCATCCTTGACTTTGAACAGTGAATCTGGCTCGTGTTCCCTGTTTCTGCAGCTCCTTGGCTCTGTGTCGCTGTGGCCTTGCAGGAAGTCTACACTTGTTCTAGACTCACGAGTCCAGCTTTGGTCCGGCTCTCAGTTTTGTGTATCTGTTCTGTTTCTGCTCCAGGTGGAGGCTTATCTTGTTTTTGAGCCTTTTTAGTAGCTTATAAATATATTAAAAAATATCTTTTACAATGTATTTGGAGCAAAGGGGATACAGTCAAGTGTTTATTTACTGTGCTGCTTGGACTGGAAGACTTAACTGATCAGGCTTTATACCACTTATCTTGTTTTTTGTGTTATTGCAATGCCTAGATCCTCCAGAGCAAAAGTTGAATAGGAAAAGTTGAATGCCCAATGATAACGGGCATTTTAGTCTTTTTCCTGAATGGAAATGGTTCCAGTGTTTCACTATTAGATATGATACTTACTAAAGGTTTCTGGTAGATGTCTTTTGTCAATTTAAGGAAGTTTCCTTCTAGGTTTATATTTTTATTGGGTGTTGAGTTTTATTGAGGGCTTTTTTGGCATTTGTTGAAATTATCATTGTTTTCTCTTTAGTATGTTAACAGTAGGACAGACCTTTTTGAGTTGTAGATAACTGAGAGAAACAGGTAAATTGTATGATTTACTTGTTAATGCATTTTTAACATTAAATGAACTTTTAAAGAAAATACATTTTGATCTTGAGTTTTTATGTATTAACAATATTGTTATTGTTTCTAAGTCCAACTCTTTTGCAACCCCATGGACTGTAGACCACCAGGCTCCTCTGTTTATGGGATTTCCCAGGCAAGAATACTGGCATGGGTTGCCATTTCCTTTTCCAGGGGATCTTCTCAATCTAGGGATCAAGCGTATATCTCCTGCACTGGCATTCTTTACCACTGAGCCACCTGGGAAGCCTATTAATAATATTTTATATAAGCTATATTGTATGTTATATTGCAGCATTTCAGCAATAATTAGGTTTGGACTAAATATTCCTGTAACTAAGCCTCACTATAATCAAATAGTGTACAGTAAAAAAAAATTTTTTTTTTATTTTGTGGGGGTAACTTTTGGGACTCTCTAAGGACTTTTTTTTAGCCCCTAACCATTCCAGCATCTTCCTGGTCTCTTTTTCTAGACTCTTTAAGTTGTTGTTGTTGTTGTTTTAAATCTCTGCTTGCTCTGTCTCTACTTGCTAGAGAGAGACTTTCTTCTGCAACTAATAACAACTACTGACATATAGGCTACTGTATGTCAAGAGATTTTTAAGATAATGGCTACACTTTAAACTTTACAACTGTGGAAACATCTGCAATGTTTGGGTGAGGAAAAAGAGCTCAGAGAAGTTACAACTTGTTTAGGTCAGCACAGCTAATTAGTGATAGGAGTAATATTTGAACCAGGTCCTACTTTAAAGCCCATGTTCTTTCTACATGCTGTCTCTAAACAAGACTTTTATGTTTCAAGTTCAACTTGGGCTTTGTTTTTGGTTTACCCAAATGATCCCTGAGCATGGTGAAACGACCACTTTGTGTCTCTAATGTGGTTGCCATGAAAGACTCTTTGTTTAGCCAGGTACTTTGTTGCTTTTTTACCAGTGTGATGTTTGACATTTTCTTGAGCAGTTTCTTATAGTGACTAAACCTTTTTAAACTGTGCAAACAAAAATAGAATAAATAGTATCATGGTTAACTATGTGGTCTCCTGAGTAAACTATTTTTGGACCTTGAGTTTATTTTCCTTTAACTTTTTAAATATTGTGAAATATTGGCCCTCAAAGAGGTATAGAGAATAAAAATAGTGAATACCTGTGTACACACCACTTTTAAGAAACTAGGTTCCTTTAAAAGTTGACCCTCCACTCCTTCCCAGTTGTATTCTCCTCCCCTTCTGAGGGAAACACTGTTCTGTATTTGATGCTTTTCACTCCTGTACATATTTTCATACTTTCATTACCTATGCAAATAGCCCTAAAATGTAATATTTTCATACTTTCATTACCTATGCAAATAGCCCTAAAGTGTATATCATTGTTTTGCATTAAAAAACTCTCTATAACGGTATTAAGTATGTCTTTTTGTACCTTTTTTTTTTCTTTCAGTATTTTGAGACCCGTCCGTATGGACTGTATGTTGCTCTGAAAGTGAAAGTCGCCCAATCATGTGCAGCTCTTTGCAGCCCCATAGATTGTGTGCATGGAATTCTCCAGACCAGACTGCTGGAGTGGGTAGCCTTTCCCTTCTCTAGGGGATCTTCCCAACCCAGGGATTGAACCCAGGTCTCCCACATCGCAGACGAATTCTTTACCAACTGAGCCACAGGAAAAGCCTGAGAACACTGGAGTAGGTAGCCTATCCCTCTCCAGAGGATCGTCCTGACCCAGGAATCGAACTGGGGCCTCCTGCATTGCAGGTGGATTCTTTACCAGCTGAGCCATCAGGGAAGCCCATATGTAGCTCTAGTGGATTCATTTTCTTGGCTGTACAGGATTCTGTTATTGGGCTATATCACAGTTTATTTTTATGATTTCCTGTGGATTGATAATTTGAGATGTTTTTTTCCCTTGCTGTTACAGAAAATGTTGTTTTGAATATTCTTGTCACGTCTGTGTGCACAGTGCACGTCTATTATAGTGTGTACTTGGAGCAACCCGCTGGTATGCGTGCCATGCGCATCTTCAACCTTTGTAGTAATTGCTAGATTCCACTCTGAAGTGGTTTCCCAATTCACATTCACACTAGTGATGTATGACTTCTGGCCCTTCCCTGCCTTGTCAACCCTTAGTGTTTTAGACTTTATAATTTTGCAGATCTGCTGGATATACCATGCAATCTTATTTTTATATTTTTTATATTAATATTACATGTTTTTCTGATTACTAGTGAGTTTGAACTGCTCTGTGTTTTTAATTGGCTCTTGAGTTTTCCTCTTCTGTTTTCATCATTTATCTGTTCTTCTGTTGTGCTGATTGTCTTTTTTCATATTGATTTCTAATTTTAAAATACATTTTTGATGCTAATATTTCACATAGATGGTTTCAAATTTCTTTTTCCAGTTTGTGGCTTTTCTTAAAAAAATTTAAAAAATGTTTATTTGGCTGTGCTGGGTTTTAGTCTGGGCATGCAGACTCTTAGTTGCAGCTTGTGGGATTTAGATCCCTGACTCAGGATCAAACCCCGGCCTTCTGCATTGGGAGCTCAGAGTTTTAGCGATTGGACCAGTAGGGATGTCCCTCTTTTAAAACTTAAAAAAAAAAAGTACCTTTTGGTGCATTAAAGTTTTAGATTTGTGGTTTTAATTTGTTGTTTATAAATCTTCCCTACAGACCATAGGCCGAAAAATTATCCTAGTGTTTTCACATCTAAAAAGGTGGTATAATTGACCAGTAGTTAGGGGTTCTGGGTTTCTATCTCTGTTTCTTTATTGTGAAGTACAAGTATGGCCTGAGACTAGACATTTTACTTATTTGGATGTGCAAAATATGAGACCTTGGTTAGGTTATTTCTCAGCCCTCACATTCTGATTCTCTGTTGCTTTACTTGTGGTTTTTGTAGCTGATAATTAATCATTGCTACCAACATCTTAAATGTAATTAAAAATATGAGAACTTAGAAATGAAATTAACATCCAGGATTTTGGTGTGAAGGCTGCATGCTGCATTTGTGATTAAAAAAGAAATACAAATAATTTGAGTTAGGTTGGAACACATTTAACTGGTCTTCCTTTTTTCACTTAATTCCAAAGTCATTTGAAAAAGTAATTCTTATATAGCTTTCTAAAAAACAAACAAACCCTTTTTAGGGTTTTAAACTATAGCTCTAGAAATAACAATGATACTTTTTTTTTGAAGTATGAATATGAATTTGACTGTGTGGATCACAACAAACTGTGAAAAATTCTTAAATAGATGGGAATACCAGACCACCTTACCTGCCTCCTGAGAAATCTGTATACAGGTCAAGAAGCAACAGTTAGTACTGGACATGGAACAACAGATTGGTTCCAAATCAGGAAAGTAGTATGTCAAAGCTGTATATTGTCACCCTGCTTATTTAACTTAAATGTAGAGTTCATCATGCAAAATGCTGGGTTGGATGAAGCACAGGCTGGGATCAGGATTTGCCGGGAGAAATAGCAGTAACCTCAGACACGCAGATGACACCACCCTTATGGCAGAAAGCAAAGAAGAACTAAAGAGCCTCTTGATGAGGGTGAAAGAGGAGAGTGAAAAAGTTGGCTTAAAACTCAACATTCAAAAAACTAAGATCATGGCATCTGGTCCCATCACTTCATGGGAAATAGATGGGGAAGCAATGGAAACAGTGACAGACTTTATTTTGGGGGGGGGGCTCCAAAATCACTGCAGATGGTGACTGCAACCATGAAATTAAAAGACCCTTACTCCTTGGAAGAAAAGCTATGATCAACCTAGAGAGCATATTAAAAAGCAGAGACATTACTTTGCCAACAAAGGTCCATCTAGTCAAAGCTATGGTTTTTCCAGTAGTCATGTGTGGATATGAGAGTTGGAGTATAAAAAAAGCTGAGCGCTGAAGAATTGATGGTTTTGAACTATGGTGTTGGAAAAGTTTCTTGAGAGTCCTTTGGATTGCAAAGAGATCCAACCAGTCCACCCGAAAGGAAATCAGTCCTAAATATTCATTGGAAGGACTGATGTTGAAGCTGAAACTCCAATACTTTGGCCACCTGATGTGAAGAACTGATTGATTTGAAAAGACCCTGATTCTGGGAAAGACTGAGGGCAGGAAGAGAAGGGGATGACAGAGAATGAGATGGTTGGATGGCATCACCAACTTGATGGACGTGAGTTTGATTAGGCTCCAGGAGTTGGTGATGGACAGGGAGGCCTGGCGTGCTGCAGTCCATGGGGTTGGAATGAGTCGGACACAGCTGAGTGATTGAACTGATCTGATGAATGTGAAAACTAAAGCTTTGTATGACATTTCAAGAATGTACCCTTTATTGGTCATATGCTTTCAGTATTTCCTTACTAGGTAAGTAGTTTAGTATCTTTGCTTAGAACTAAAATTTCCTATTTATGAACTAAGCAGCCTGTGGCAGATTTTAGGAAAAACTGTGAGGTTTGTATTTAGCAGACTAAAGGTGTCTGTTTCTATTTTTTGTGCCTTTTCTCCAATTTTCTTTCTTTTTTTTTTTTTTTTCTTTTTCCTGGCTATGTCACTCGGCTTTCAGGATCTTAGTTCCCCAACCAGTGATTGAACCCCGGGCCAGGGCAGTAAAAGCCTAGAATTCTAACCACTGGACCACTGGGGAACTCCCTCGTCCCTATTTTCTTATATTCTGTTTTCTGATGGCTTGGGCACACTGCCTTTCTACCTCTTTACCTCCTTTCAGTTTTGTTAAAACCCTTTATTCCACATTTAAACTATTGCAAATGATTATGACAAAGTATGTATTCTCCTTCCAACTTTATATTTTTATACTTTTAAATAAATCAGAACTATCAGTTAAGAAAAAGGGGTCTTGTCAATAGAATTCTAGCCTAGGCATCATTCAAAAGGGTTCAGTTCAGTTCAGTTCAGTTCAGTCGCGCAGTCGTGTCCGACTCTTTGCGACCCCATGAATCGCAGCACGCCAGGCCTCCCTGTCCATCACCATCTCCCGGAGTTCACTCAGACTCATGTCCATTGAGTCCGTGATGCTATCCAGCCATCTCATCCTCGGTCGTCCCCTTCTCCTCCCGCCCCCAATCCCTCCCAGCATCAGAGTCTTTTCCAATGAGTCAAGTCTTCGCATGACATGGCCAAAGTACTGGAGTTTCAGCTTTAGCATCATTCCTTCCAAAGAAATCCCAGGGTTGATCTCCTTCAGAATGGACAGGTTGGATCTGGGTAGTTACATAATAACATCAATAACAATCATAATGATAGTAATAGCAGCTAACATTTAGTAGGCTTTTATTTTGTGCCAGGCATTGTGCTAAATGCTTTGCATTATTTATTTTAACAGTTACTGTAGGGAATTCCTAGTTAGGACCCCATACTTCCAGTGTAGGGTGCCAGGATTTGGTCAGCTTGGTTCAAGTGGCAGGGAATCTGCCTGCAATGCAGGAGCCTCAGGAGACACAGATTCAAGGCCTGGGTTGGAAGATCCCCTGAAGGAGGAAATGACAACCCATTCTAGTATTCTTGCCTGGAAAATTTTATGGACAGAGGAGCCTGGTGGGCTACAGTCCCTGGGATCACAAAGAGTGAGACAGGACTGAGTGACTGAGCACATAGACAAAGGTAACGAGGCTCCCACAAGCCACTAGGCAGGGCCACAAACAAACAAACAGCTACCATAGCCCTGAGAAGTTATATTTGCTACTCAGAGCTCTGTGCAGTAATGGAGTGCAGTCATTGAATATTTTTTATTGAAACTTTAGAGAACTTTTTCAGATTTGTAAAATCAAACAAAAAAACCCCAAACCAAAACAAATCAAAAAACCGAATCTCTAGGGCTTCCCAAATGTTTACTTTCCCTGGCTTTTTTGGTTTTTAAAATATATATAATCTGAAAAAGAAAAGTATCTGGGGAAGAACAGTTGAGAATTTTCCTGAAATAAGCAAGGAAGTTAATTCTCTTTTAGGGAAACTTGACTAGTTCTGGTTAAGGACTTATTAGTGACAAGCTCAGCCATCTCTGACTTCTTAGCTGAAGGAGCATCCAGGGAAAAACTGACAGGACTTTTGCTGGGAGGCAGTGGACTTGCACACGAAGTTTCCATACCTAGATGCTTTGAAGTAATTGAGAACTGGAAGTTAACGACAAAACAATCCATGGGAAGTGAAGGATACTTAACACTTAAGGTGCAGTGTAGAGACTTTCTGGAAACCTTTCCGGAGCTTGCTTCCTTGCCTTTAGCCTTTACTGTGGAGTTTGTTAACTTCTGCCTGCGGACTTAGTGGAACACATTGCTTCCCTGACCGGACTGATGAGGGCCCAGACGTGTTGTTGCACTGGCCTCCAGGCCCTGTTTCACTGAGACCTAAGGCCTGCCCAGCCCCAGGGTTTGGGCACATGTGTTTTTTCCTCAGTCCTGGAGTCCTCATGTTTGCCCTGGAGGGGGCTATGTGACATAGTGGGAAGAAAACTAGAAAATTACTAGCTTTGCAGCATTAGGCCAAGCTAACTATGTGACATAGTGGGAAGAAAACTAGAAAATTACTAGCTTTGCAGCGTTAGGCCAAGCTAACTAACCACTTAGGCTGTAAATCCCCTCATCTGACTCCATTCACATGCCTTATTTACTTCTCAGGCCTAGCACAGTCTCATCTTCTCACTCTTAATTTTTTAAGAGTAATGTTCCCAAAGTAGGTGGTATGCAAACTGATCCTCTAGGCAGGGTATAACAAGAAAAAAAATGGGCAATCAATTTTACTGATATTTAAACTATAGGTTGACTGGAGAAGGCAATGGCACCCCACTCCAGCACTCTTGCCTGGAAAATCCTATGGACGGAGGAGCCTGGTGGGCTGCAGTCCATGGGGTCACAAAGAGTTGGACACGACTGAGTGACTTCACTTTCACTTTTCACTTTCATGCATTGGAGAAGGAAACGGCAACCTACTCCAGTGTTCTTGCCTGGAGAATCCCAGGGACGGGGGAGCCTCGTGGGCTGCTGTCTATGGGGTTGCACAGAGTCGGACACGACTGAGGCGACTTAGCAGCAGCAGCAATAGCAAACTATAAGTTGACACTTAACTCCATCTGTATATCTGATAATATACATCAGGTACGTAAAGTGAAGTAGCCAGGGGGAGGATCAGGGGGACACTACCACTTGGAGGGGCCGACAGTGAGAACCTCCATATTTGTTTGCTAAAATCCTGTTTGGATGTGTTACAGTTAACCTCTGTCTGGTTTAGGAGTTTTTCAGAGTGTACAGTATTATCTCATTTGCATGATATGAACCTTGCTGATTGAATAGACAAAGGGCTTAAAAAGATTCCTGCAAAGAATCTGCAGATTGAAGTTTCAGATTCAACTGAAGATTGAAGTACCAATGCAAGGACACATGAACAGCAGGAAGCAAACAGAGCTGGTACTTCTATTTATATTATGAGCTTGTTTTCAGTCAGATGTAAAGTACAAAACAAATGATCGAAGCAGATGGAAGAGGAATTGGTAAAAAAAAAATACAAAAACCCTTAAAATTGTTAAAAATACTCTTTGGTATATAGGTTATATGTAACATTGAGTGTATTTGTGCTTTAAGGTATTTGCTTAATGGTAGTAAGAGGCTAATCTGGTCAGTTGAGATATTTTTAAAAAAAGCATTCAGACTATGAAGACGAACTTACTAAGCTTTTATGAGGCACAATTATAGTCATATGCTAATTAATATCTTAAAATTTTATTAAGTTGATATATTTTTATAAGTTTCTTTTGGAGATTTCTTACTTTAAGAGTAAACGTCATGTTTGGGAGTTCGTGTAAAAAAATAAATAAATACAAAAAAAAAAAAAAAAAAAAGAGTAAACGACAGGACTTCCCTGGTGGTCCAGTGATTAAGAGTCTGCCTGCCACTGCAAGAGCTGTGGCTTCAACCCCTGGTCTGGGAAGAGCCTACATGCCACAGAGCAGCTGTGCTGCAACTAGTAAGCCTGTGCTCTGGAGCCCAGGAGCCACAGCTACTGAAGCCTGTGCGCCTAGGACCTGTGCCCCGCAGCAGGAGAAGCCACCGCCGTGAGAAGCCTGCGCATTGCAACTAGAGAGTAGCCCCTGCTCGCTGCGACTAGAGAAAGCCTGTGGGCAGCAACGAAGACCCAGTGTGGCCAAAATCAATTACTTGCTATTTATAGAAAAGAGCGAGAGGAGCTACCCCACGTCCAGGGTCGGGGCGGTGGCCGAGAGGAGTTACCCCATGTCCAAGGTAATGGTATGGACCTAACAGAAGCAGAAGATATTAAGAAGAGGTGGTAAGAATACACAGAAGAACTGTACAAAAAAGATCTTCATGACCCAGATAATCACAGTGGTGTCATCACTCACCTAGAGCCAGACATCCTGGAATGTGAAGTCAAGTGGGCCTTAGAAAGCATTACTACAAACAAAGCTAGTGGAGGTGATGGAATTCCAGTTGAGCTATTTCAAATCCTGAAAAATAATGCTGTGAAAGCACTGCACTCAATATGTCAGCAAATTTGGAAAACTCAACAGTGGCCACAGGACTGGAAAAGGTCATTCCAATCCCAAAGAAAGGCAATGCCAAAGAATGCTCAAAGTACTGCACAATTGCACTCATCTCACACGCTAGTAAAGTAATGCTCAAAATTCTCCAAGTTAGGCTTCAGCAATACATGAACTGTGAAGTTCCAGATGTTCAAGCTGGTTTTAGAAAAGGCAGAGGAACCAGAGATCAAATTGCCAGCATCCGCTGAATCATGGAAAAAGAGAG
>SJYX01000198.1:265979-286007 GCA_006410675.1 Oreotragus oreotragus
GGTTCGATCCCTGGGTCAGGAAGATCCCCTGGAGAAGGAAATGGCAATCCACTCCAGTATTCTTGCCTGGAGAATCCCATGGACAGAGAAGCCTAGTTGGTTACAGTCCATGGGGTCGCAAAGAGTCGGACACGACTGAGTGACTTCACCTCACTTCACCTCATGTATGGATGTGAGAGTTGGACTATAAAAAAAGCTGAGCGCTGAAGAATTGCGGCTTTTGAACTGTGGTATTGGAGAAGAAAGACTCTTGAGAGTCCCTTGGACTGCAAGGAGATCCAACCAGTCCATCCTAAAGAAAATTAGTCCTGGATGTTCATTGGAAGGATTTGCGCTGAAGCTGAAACTCCAATACTTTGGCCACCTAATGCGAAGAGCTGACTCATTTGAAAAGACCCTGGTGCTGGGAAAGACTGAAGACAGAAGGAGAAGGGGGACGATAGAGGATGAGTTGGTTGGATGGCACCACTGACTTGATGATCATGAGTTTGGGTGAACTCTAGGTGTTGGTGATGGACAGGAAGGCCTGGCATGTTGTGGTTCATGGGGTCACAAAGAGTTGGACATGTCTGAGCGACTGAGCTGAACTATAAAAAAGAGTAAAAGAAAAAATCCATAAACTTTTCTTCTTCCTGTTTTAGTAAAACTGACTGTAATAATACAAAGACAAATGAACAATTCTAATTTGGTGACAAGCTGAAAATCCATCCTTTGTTAGCAAATAATGTTTAAATACTCATAGACGAAATTGCTGAGGATTTGAAGTAATAAATATTATACCAAATTATGGAGTTTGTGAGTATTCCTGTTGGTTTGAATACAAGTTCGGAGGTTACGGTTTTTGGTAGAGTTCATTTTCATAACATATGGAGACCTGGCTCTTTAACCTTCCAAAGCACTAAAGGAAAGAAAATATACCCTTAATGACTTAAAATTTTATTATGAAACAGAACATATAAAGCATAAAGAAAATACACTGCACTCAAATCAAAGCTAATAGAGTTGATATCCCCTCGCAGTCACATTATCCTACTTCCATCTCCAGAGGAATTTAGTTTTTCTGAATTTCTGATGTATGTTTTATGTGTACTTGTAAAGAATTTGATTTTGTCATTATTGGATGGATTGTTTCACAAATGTCAATTAGGTCTCGTTGGCTGATAGTGAAGTTTAGTCCTGCCATATTCATCCTGGCTTTCTACTTGAATCCATCATAGAGGAGTGCTGAAATCTCCTAAGTAAAAGTGTGGATAAGTCTGTTTTTCCTTTTCAGTTCTTTCAGTTTTTGCTTAGTGTATTTTGAGGCACTGTTTTAGATACATAGACATTTTGGATTGTTATGTCTTATTAATGAAGTCTATATGTTATAGGCCCAACAATACAATTTTATAGATACTGTTTTACCTATATTACATTAAAAAGCGGTTGCTTTTTAAATCAGATAAGAGAATAAAGGAAGAGAAATAATGTAATTGTACTGTCTTTAAAACTTTTTTTTTTTTGGCCACACTTCTTGGCCTGTGAGCTCTTAGTTCCCCCATCAGGGATTAAACCTATGCCCTTGGCAGCAGAAGCAGAGTCCTAACCAATGGACTGTCAGGGAAGTCCCTAAACTGTATTTTTTTAGAAGTTTTAGATTCACTGAAAAATTGAAGAGTAACAGAGAGTTGCTAATGCATCCTATACCCTGTTTCCTCTGTTATTAGCATCTTACCCTAGTGTGGTTCATTTGTTGCAGTTAATGAACCAATGTCATTCATTATTAACTGGAGTCCACACTTTACTCAGATTTCCTCAGTGGTGAATTAAGGCCTTTTCCAGTCCCAGAATCCCATCTGGGCACTACCTCACATCTGGCTGTCATGCCTCTCGAGACTTCTCTGGGGTTGTCAGTTTCTCAGACTTTGCTGGTCAAGTTTTTGATGAAACAAGACAGTGTTGAGGGGTACTGGTCAGGAGTTTTGTGAATTTCCCCTCAACTGAGATTTGCCCGATGTTTTCCTCACGATTAGAAGGGGTTTATCGGTTTGGGGTAGGAAGCCCATAGAGATAAAATGCCATTTTCATTACATCATGTCCACATGGTTTATCACTGTTGACCTTGAACTTAATCACTTGGCTGAGGTAGTGTTTCTCAGGGGTCTCTACTGTCAAGTTATTTCCCTCTTCCCCATCACCTCTTTGGAAGGAAGTCACTAAACTTCCTAAATGGGTGCAATTCACATCTAAGGAAGGGAGAGTTATGTTCCACCTTCTTTAGGGCAGAGTCTCTGTGAAGGTTGTTTGGAACTTTTCTGCACAGAATATTGTTGATTCACTTATTAATTTATCCACTCCTTTGTGTTAGTATCAACTTAAAGATACTATTAATACTTAATTAAATTTTGTTGCTGAATTTTTCCATAGTTGGCCATTGGGAGCTTTTTCAGTTGCCCTCTGTGTCCCTTTGATATACTCCTATCATACGGTTTTTTCCTCCCAGGACTTCTTTCTCTACTATCAATACAAGAAGATCCATGCTCATCTTGTATATTTCCTGCCTCAGGCATTTCTCTGAGGAGCCCTGGTTCCTTTTATTGGAGAACGGTTTTGTAAACAAAAATTTGGACCCTAAAGGTGCTCCTTGCTTGTGGTACTGTTGTTTCTAGGTCCTCTCAGTTGCCAGAGCGAGGACATGTATGTGCTTGGTGCTCAGTAGCGTCCGACTCTTTGCGACCCTATGGACTGTAGTCCACCAGGCTCCTTTGTCCATGGGGATTCTCCAGGCAAGACGACTGGAGTGGGTTGCCATGCCCTCCTTCAGGGGATCTTCCCAACCCAGGAATCAAACCCGAATCTTCTGTGTCTCCTGCATTACAGGCAGGTTCTTTACCTGATGAGCCATCAGGGAAGGAGATACATATGTGTATACTAATGGGTATACATAAACATACCTACAAACTCTTTTATTTGTAACTGTATATCTATATATGAGTTCACCATGAACTCACAGTGATGTCTCCAGTTGTGGTTCATTCCATTACCACCTGGATCATTCTGGCTTCTCATCTTGCTTATCTGTAACCCCACACGTCACCATCTGCCATCTGTTTACTTAATTGTTCAATTATGCATACATGCATCACAGTATTAGAATTGTCAGCTCATAACCCTGGGAATGGGCTTCCCAGGTGGTGCTAGTGATAAAGAACCTGCCTGCCAATGCAAGAGACATAAGAGACGTAGATTTGATCCCTGGGTTGGGAAGGTCCCCTGGAGGAGGGCATGGCAACCCACTTCAGTATTCTTGCTTGGAGAATCCCCATGGACAGAGGAGCCTGGCAGGCTAGGTCTGTAGGGTCGCAAAGAGTTGAACACAACTGAAGCAATTGAACACATAGGCATGCAGGCAACCTGTGGGAAACCAGAGTACAGTACTTACGTGTATTTTATTTTGCTTTTAGTTTTGCAGACTCCATTCACTTCCATTTATTTTGCAGACTCCATTCACTTCCAGAGTTACTTAGGTCACTATACTTTTCTCCCTGTTCAGTGAGGTTGGTTCATTACTTTGTAATACAGTTAGATTGTTTTGTCATATTCTGTATTTCGTCCAGCAATTCTCTGACCTCCTAAACGATTAAAAAAATTTTTTTACATACATTAAGTTTCACTCTGTTTTGTAAATTTCTTTTGGCTTTCACAAACGTGTAGCGTCATTGTCCACCATTACAGTATCATACAGAATTTTTATCGTCCTAAAATTTTTGCTATGTTTTACCTATTCATTCCTCTTCCCTTTGTCCCAAATCTTTGGTAACCACTGATCATTTTATCATTTGTATAGTTTTTTTTTTTCTAGAAGATCTTATAATTGGAACTATATAATATGTAGCCTTTTCATACTGGCTTTTTTCACTTTGCAATATATATTTAAGCTTCATTTCTTTTCTTGACTTGATAGTTTGTTTATTATTGCTGAAAAATATCCCATTTATGAAGGTAGTAGTTGGTTTATCTATTTATCCCCTATTGAAGGGCATCTTGGTTCCTTTCAGTGTTCGGCAGTTGTGAATAAAACTGATATGAACCTTTGGGTACAGGTTTTGTGTGAATATACATTTTCCACTCAGTATTTATAGTATTTATTGGTTAAATACCTAGTGCAGTCACTGAATTGCGTGGTAAGACTGTGATTAGTTTTGTTCAGTTCAGTCGCTCAGTTATGTCCGACTCTGCGACCCCATGAATCGCAGTACACCAGGCCTCCCTGTTCATCACCATCTCCCGGAGTTCACTCAGACTCACGTCCATCGAGTCCGTGATGCCATCCAGCCATCTCATCCTCGGTCGTCCCCTTCTCCTCCTGCCCCCAATCCCTCCCAGCATCAGAGTCTTTTCCAATGAGTCAACTCTTCGCATGAGGTGGCCAAAGTACTGTAGTTTCAGCTTTAGCATCAGTCCTTCCAAAGAAATCCCAGGGTTGATCTCCTTCAGAATGGACTGGTTGGATCTCCTTGCAGTCCAAGGGACTCTNTTTTGGCTTTCACAAACGTGTAGCGTCATTGTCCACCATTACAGTATCATACAGAATTTTTATCGTCCTAAAATTTTTGCTATGTTTTACCTATTCATTCCTCTTCCCTTTGTCCCAAATCTTTGGTAACCACTGATCATTTTATCATTTGTATAGTTTTTTTTTTTCTAGAAGATCTTATAATTGGAACTATATAATATGTAGCCTTTTCATACTGGCTTTTTTCACTTTGCAATATATATTTAAGCTTCATTTCTTTTCTTGACTTGATAGTTTGTTTATTATTGCTGAAAAATATCCCATTTATGAAGGTAGTAGTTGGTTTATCTATTTATCCCCTATTGAAGGGCATCTTGGTTCCTTTCAGTGTTCGGCAGTTGTGAATAAAACTGATATGAACCTTTGGGTACAGGTTTTGTGTGAATATACATTTTCCACTCAGTATTTATAGTATTTATTGGTTAAATACCTAGTGCAGTCACTGAATTGCGTGGTAAGACTGATTAGTTTTGTTCAGTTCAGTCGCTCAGTTATGTCCGACTCTGCGACCCCATGAATCGCAGTACACCAGGCCTCCCTGTTCATCACCATCTCCCGGAGTTCACTCAGACTCACGTCCATCGAGTCCGTGATGCCATCCAGCCATCTCATCCTCGGTCGTCCCCTTCTCCTCCTGCCCCCAATCCCTCCCAGCATCAGAGTCTTTTCCAATGAGTCAACTCTTCGCATGAGGTGGCCAAAGTACTGTAGTTTCAGCTTTAGCATCAGTCCTTCCAAAGAAATCCCAGGGTTGATCTCCTTCAGAATGGACTGGTTGGATCTCCTTGCAGTCCAAGGGACTAAGCGACTGTAAATCGTCTTCCAACCAGGCTGCCTGTGCATTCCTGCTAGCAGTGGATGTGAGCTCCTGTTGCTTTACATTCTTGCCAGTTTTTTGGATTTTAGCCATCCGTATAGGTATTTAGGGCTTCCCTGGTGGCTCAGATGGTAAAGAGTCGGCCTGCCATGTGGGGGACCCGGGTTTGATTCGTAGGTTGGGAAGATTCCCTGGAGGATTCCATGGACAGAAGAGCCTGGTGAGCTACAGTTCATGGGGTCACAGAGTCAGACATGACAGCTACTAACACACACACACACACACACACACACACACACACACACACTAGTGTTTAGTGGTATCTCATTGTTATTTTACTTTGTAACTTCCTAATGACAGATGATGCTGAACATCTTTTCATATGCTTACCATCTGTATAACTTCTTTGATAAGGTATCTGTTCACATCTTTTGATTATTTTTAAGTTGGGCTGTTTTCTTACTGTTGAGTTTTAAGAGTTCTTTTTATAATTTGAATACAAGTTCTCCGTCAGGTATATGTTTTGAAAATCTTTCACTCTGGCTCTTTTCATTCTGTTAACAGTATCTTTTACAGAACAATTAATTTTAATAAGATCCAATTTTTCCTTTCACGGATAGTGCTTTTGGTGTTATATCTAAAAACTCGTTTATTCAGTTTGGCCTTGGGCTTAGGTCATTAAATAACCTTTTCTAGGAATTTAACAATTTCAGCTCCTTTCAGATTGAAGAAACTTTGCTTATATCCTCACAGCTAGGCTCTAGTCTTCTCTCGTTTTGTAGACTAAAGCTGTACTATGGTTCTTCTTTTGTTTTAAAATTTGCTTCAGAGATGTTTATTATTGCACTGTTCATAATAGTAGATAGTTGGAAGGAAATATTGTCAACAGTCAAGGCACAGATGAATGATTGTGATAAATTCTATTCTCTCATTATAAATTATGGTTTGAAGAGTATTCAGTGATATGGAAGGGTGCTCAAATATATTGTTCAGGTTTTTTCCCAGCTTAATTGAGGTATAACTGACAAATAAAATAGTATATTTAAAGTGTACAACATAATTTGATAAATGTATACATTGTGTGGTGATTACCATAGTGGAGTTAATTAGCTCCTTCTTTCTTGTGTGTGTATGGTGGTGGTTTGAGATATACACTCTTAGCAAATTTCAAACATGCAATTGAGCATTATCAATTGTAGTCACCAACCTGTGCATTTGACCCCCAACTCATCTTTTAAGTGAAAGTTTGAATCCTTTGTCTCTCCCCATTTTCCCAACTCTCCAGCCCCTTGGAACTACTAATCTACTCTGCTTCTGTGACAAGTTTGACTCCTTATAGATTACACATATGAGTGAGATTGTATAGTATTTATTTTTCTCTGGCTTATTTCACTTTGTGTTCTGATTTTTTTAATTGGGTGGAATGAAGTTCCTAAGTCGAGTGATTAGGATCCGCCGAAAAGCAAGCACGTGTGCACAAATGTATCTAGTGGATTTCTCTGCATATTCACAGGATGAACTACAGGAAGAAGGGGTTGCAGAGTCCTGAGATCACGGCGTCATCGAATTTTATTTATGCATTCATGTGGACAAAGATTTTGGCAGTTGAAATGGGAAAAAAGGGTGGATATGAGCATGATTATGAGGAAGGAAATGGCAGTGTTTGAAATCAAGGTTAGTATGTGAAGTGGATGATAAGGAGGTGTTGGTTACTTCTAGATTATGAGGCTCAGAAAAGGCAAAGTTCCAGGAGTCTGAGTGGAAGGAAGAAGAGAGATGTGTTTATATTCACGCAAGTGTTTATCTTTAAAGTTGCATCAGGAAGACAAGGACGCATAATCGGGTTTGGTAGTCAGATTGGGCTTCCCTGGTGGCTCAGCAGTAAAGAATCTGTCTGCTACTGCAGAAGACATGGGTTCAGTCCCTGGGTTAGGAAAATCTGCTGGAGAAGGAAATGGCAACCCACTCCAGTATTCTTGCCTNGTTGCATCAGGAAGACAAGGACGCATAATCGGGTTTGGTAGTCAGATTGGGCTTCCCTGGTGGCTCAGCAGTAAAGAATCTGTCTGCTACTGCAGAAGACATGGGTTCAGTCCCTGGGTTAGGAAAATCTGCTGGAGAAGGAAATGGCAACCCACTCCAGTATTCTTGCCTGGGAAATGCCATGGGCAGAGGAGCATGACTGGCTATAGGCCATGGGATTGCAAAAGAGTGAGACTACAACAGCAACAAAGTGCTGATCTTTAGAGTTGTATCAGGAGGGCAAGGGCATATGTCAGGCTTGGTAGGAGGATTAGATCTTTGTCAGGCGTGGACTATTCAAATTGTAATTACAAAGACAGAGATGTCAGTATCCATGGAGCCCTGGAATGGAATCACCTCAAGGCTGAGGGAAGTCGTTTATAGTCATCTTAATTTTTGTGTACCCCATACGTTTGGATTTTATAAAATCTGAACTATAAGATTGACTGAAATGGAATATCTTTAATATTTTACTTTGAGTTCCACAGAAAGCTGACTTAGACAAGGATTTGAGTACAAGTATGAGATTTTGTTTTACATGTTATCCTTGCAGATACTTGTAGGGGACGAGGAAGTGAATAAGGAAGGGAAGTTAGCAAATAAAGGCTTTGTTATCAAACAAGTTCCTACTGTGGATAACTGAAGCTTATTCCCACCAGCGAGCTCTAGGAGCTCATATAACACATGTCCTCAGAGTTATACTCCTTAAGGGGCTTCCCTGGTGGCTCAGCTGGTAAAGAATCCACCTGCAGTGTGGGAGACCTGGGTTCGATCCCTGGGTTGGGAAGATCCCCTGGAGGAGGGCATGGACCCACACCAATATTCTTGCCTGGAGAATCCCCATGAACAGAGGAACCTGGTGGGCTACAGTCCATGGGGTCACAAAGAGTTGGACACGACTGAGTGACTTTCACATGCACAAAGGGCAAGCTTGGTAGAGAATTTGTATACCAGCTACATCAGTCTTTAAGACTGCTTCTGCTGTTGCTGCTGAGTCACTTCAGTCGTGTCCGACTCTGTGCGACCCCAAGGACAGCAGCCCACCAGGCTCCCCCGTCCCTGGGATTCTCCAGGCAAGAACACTGGAGCGGGTTGCCATTTCCTTCTCCAATGCATGAAAGTGAAAAGTGAAAGTGAAGTCGCTCAGTCATGTCCAACTCTCAGCGACCCCATGGACTGCAGCCCACCAGGCTCCTCCATCCATGGGATTTTCCAGGCAAGAGTACTGGACTGGGTTGCCATTGCCTTCTCCTGTTTCTATGAAGGGGTAAATTTATAGTATTTTATAGTATTTCAGGCCTGTCATGCAGAGTAGGAAATAGACTTTAGAGGTCAGAGAAAGCCTGGTTTCTCTATTAAAACAAAAACAAAGAGAAATAAAGAAAAGCAGATCCTATCAGTCAGTATAGAAGGATTCAATAAAAGTCAGGAGATACGGAAAATGAGAGCACCCTATAAACTCTTTCCTTAATACCCTGCCATGCAATTCCCACATCTTCGGCTCATTTACTTTGGGCCATCAAAACCCCCGGACCAACTTAACATGAGCTAGTTTACAGCATGTTAGGACTGGTGCCAGGTGTCCTTTATAGAACATTAAATCCTGGGTCACGGGCCAAATGTTGCCATGTCAGCAGACTTTGTCTTATCTTACACTTGGCTCAGGTTGAACACTCATCAATTCCAGGTATGTTCTTCCAGTTCCTGTTGGTACATATTGTCAGGTCCAGCAGCTGTTTTGATGAATCCTCACTTTTCTATCCAAAGTGGGGCCAGCTCCTTCCAATTCTGTTGATGTGAATGAGGCTGGATCCTGGTTATTAGCCTGGAAACAGGGAGGAAGGTAGGGACAGATTCTGCATCTTTTGAGGCATGCATCTGAGATGAGGCTTTTGCGTGGGCTTTAGGCCGAGGAAACAGCCCCTGTAGCGAGAGCAGGAGAGCCACTTCTGCCCCAGAGTGTTCAGGAGAATCTGGGCTGAACTGTGAATTCAATCTTCTTTAAGTTGCCTACCTTCGTAATTTGAATTTGAGCCTGATTTTTAGCACAGTCTGCTCTCAAGTTGTGGGAGCTGAGGGTTCCTTAGAAAATGCTGCCATGGAGATCATCTGGCTGTCATAGCTTGCTCTGAGTTGGTACTTGACTGATTTAAGTCTTGATATTTTCTTTCTTCTGTGCATCAGTCCTTCTTAACAAAAGCTCAACCATTTAATTGTCTTTAAAATTCCTGGTGCTCCTATCTCTCTCAAATGTGACAGCCATCGCATAAGCCAGTCATCTCCTAAGTGTATCCCTTACTCGTTTCACCACGTCAAGCGTCTTAGTACTATCCATGCAGCAGCACACCAGGGGTTCTCACCAAGCCACTTAATCCTAGCACTGGGATCCTTGTCGTCTGTTTGGCGAGTGATCCACTTACAGAATTCATCTCAGAGGTCTGTTTTACAGGATCAAATCTGTCTTATTTTGGATTACCTTGAAGAAAATGCTCTGTAAGGACTCAAGTGCAATTTTTTTAAAGTTATTTTTTAGATCCTAGAAAACACTGGTGAAAGAGTGGAGAAGTGAGACAGAGAAGAGAAAGTAGTTAATAAAGTATTTCATATAAGTTGCCATGGGTGAGCAAGTAAATTCCAAAGGGGAGCTCAGGAAGTCAGTGGAACACATGGCCTCAGAGTTATTCCCTCTGATAATAAAGAAGCTGGATTATTTATATATTAACTTCCATCAGTGGGAGGACTGCTGTCCAGGGATGTTAATCCCCTGGTACTTCTGGACTGCATTGCAGATGTCAAAGCCTTCAGTGGCCAGAAAAGCCTCAAATAAAGAAATGCAAATGCTGGCAACCGGAAGCTGATAAGTTATGCATCAGAGTAGTAGTAGTGTGGGTAATGGAATAGAGGCAGAATATCAGCAGGTTCCACTGTACCTGCTAAGTTAACAAATAAGGTCAGTATTGGGGCTTCTATTGAATAACAAGCTTTTCTTCCATGTTGGCTGGTTTTGAGAGTTTTTCTAAAAATACATTCTTCTGGATATAGGTCTTGTGTCAGACCTGTGATTTGCAGATATTTTTCTCCCAGGGTGTACCTTTTGTTTTCTTATTCGTTTCTTTCATAGAACAGAAGTATTTAATTTTAGTGATGTCCAGTTTATTATTATTATTTTCCTTTGTTCTCTGTGCTTTTAGAGTGATGCATCAGACCATGAAGATCTTCTCTCATGGCTTCTTCTTTTACACTTTTACATTTGTGTCTGTCTTCCATTTTGAATTAATTTTTATTTATGGTGTGAGGTATAGGCCAAGGGTCATCTTTTTGACATAAGCATAACCAGTTTTTCTGACACCCAGACTGTCCTTTCTTCATTAAATTTCTTTTGCATCTTAAAAAAAAAATCAAGTGGCCGTATTTGTGTGCCTCTGTATCCAGACTCTGTTCTATTTCGTTGATCTGTGTACTTGTCCCTTTGTCAATATCATGCTGTCTTGATTACTGTAGTTTTTTAGTGATTCTTAAAATTGAATAGTACATGCCTCCAATGTTATTCTTCCTTTCCAAAATTTCTTATCTGGTCGGTACCTTTAGGCTCTCCATATAAAATTTAGAACTGTCTATATTTACAAAAAATTATGCTGGGGTTTTGATTAGACCATCTGATTAGATGATACATTTTTATTCAAATTTTTGACTCCTGTAGTTTCCCAGGGTAGCTGCTTTTATTGACACTGCCATTGCTTGGCTACTGCCGCTGCTTGGCTGGAGTGGGAGAAAATGAAGAAAAAGAAGAGAGAGGAAAAAAGTGCTGGGAAGTCTCTCCCATTCTCTCTGGATGGGCTTCAGACTTCTTTCTTCTCTTTAAGCTGTATAGCTAGAGGATTTTTCCCAGATTCCTCTGTGTGCTAGGTTCAGGGGTTTGTGCTTGTTGAATTCAAGCCAGGGGCTCAAGAGGGAAAAAAGGATAAACTCACCAGCTGTTTGGTGGTATTTTGGATTCTGTTGTATTCTTTCCCAGTCCACCTGGTGATATTTACTTTCACCAGCCTCAAATAACTCCAGCACACATTCCGTGCAGGTGTATAATTTGATGGGAGAGTAAGGGCTTCCCAGGTGGCTCAGTGGTAAAAAAAAAATCACCTGCCAGTGCTGGAGATATGGGTTTGATCGCTGGGTCAGGAAGATCCTCTGGAGAAGGAAAAGACAACCTGCTCCAGTACTGTTGCCTGGGAAATTCCACGGATAGAGGAGCCTGGCAGGCTACAGTCGATTGGATTGCAAAGAGTCGGACATGACTGTGCACAAATGCACAAGGTCAGTTTGTGCTGAGTACCTTAGTAACATCTAAAACTTCCTGGGGGAAGATTATTAGTAAAAGTGTACTGACACAGCATTTTGGAGGGCAGTTTGGCATTCTTTGGAAGGACTGATGCTAAAGCTGAAACTCTAGTACTTTGGCCATCTCATGCGAAGAGTTGACTCATTGGAAAAGACTCTGATGCTGGGAGGGATTGGGGGCAGGAGGAGAAGGGGACGACTGAGGATGAGATGGCTGGATGGCATCATTGACTTGATAGACAAAAGTTTGGGTAAACTCTGGGAGTTGGTGATGGACAGGGAGGCTTGGCGTGCTGAAATTCATAGGGTCGCAAACAGTCGAACATGACTGAGCGACTGAACTGACTGACCAAAATTTTAAATGTATACAGCAATGAAGAATGAATTTTAGAGTAATTAATAAGGCAGTTGCCATGGATAAACTTCCGATAATGGAAGTGAAACTCAAACCCTTGTGGAATCTGGGATGATTGTTGTCATTTTGACATGGGAACATGCTAACCAAACTAAGCCAGTCGTTTGTAGTAATGCAATATTAATTACTGTTGCTTTAGGTTGGGTTGGCATACTTTTTCTTACAGGACCTTCTCTTAAAGGTTTAAAGAGTTTAGACCTTGCATGCCAGATGCTTTTTGTTGAAAACACTCAACTCAGCCTTTGCAGTATGAGAATGTCCATAGGCAATAGATAAATGAATAGGTGTGGTTGTGTTCCAATAAAACTTTATTTGCAAAAACAGGTCAGATCTGGTCCATGGTAGTGTAGTTTCTCTAGTTTAATTATCCCTGCTTTACATGACCTCTTGCTTCCAGCGCTGCCGTATTCGTACATGTATATGTGGGCTCTGAAGTGGCATTGGCAGTACAATATGTTTTTATTAATTTTTTCAAGATTAATCTGGAAATATTTAGAGAATTGTCCTGAAGAATTTAGGGATCTCCAGGAATTCTTAGATTCTACTTTGAGAAAAATTGATTTAAAGAACAAAGTAGAAGAAATTTAATAAATTATGTATTTTATAAAGGGTATTATGATTCTCTGTTTTAATTTGTGTTTAGCATTTAAACTTTGTAATACACAGTGAGAGACCAAGTTTTTGGATAGCAGGGAGGAGGTTTTTGAATACCCTTTTTCTTTATAATTACAGGCTACTGGTCTCAACTCTTGCTTTTTCTCTAGGACTTAGATTTCATTCGATTTTTTTTTTGCTGTTCCTGGGTGCTTTTTCTTTGGCTTACTCTCCTTCTGTTTAAAACAGTTTCCTCTCGGGGGCAAATTGTTAGGTAACCATCACTTACTATTTGGTAACATTACAGTGATTTAGGAAGGGGATAGTTTTAATGATCAAAATATTAATTGCAGAATGTTAAGGAATATATTTACATTTTAAATTTTCTTTAGGCTATAACTAAACTTTCAGTGGGCACTTTGCTTTAATGGATATGTAATTTGTATAGTCATCATTTCATTTATGATTCTAACACATTTGAGAATGTTATGTAAATAACTCCATGATCTACAGTAGTTGAATCTGCTTAGGGAATTATTTAACATATGCTATTTGTAGATATTTTTTACTTCATAGAGTAAGGCAGAATTTAGCTGAAATTGTCGCAAATTTTACATCAGTAAGGTCCATGCAGTGGGCTATCGTGTACTAGCCTTTTAAGCACAGAGATTTGAAATGTATTTAGAAACAAAAGTTGTGAAAGAAGTTTAATGAAAGGGTTGCAATTTTGCTCTATTCTGCATTCTGTGTCTGAGCAAGTTAGTGTTCTTTTCTAGACATCTGTTTTCTAATCTATAAAATGGGATAATAATAATGCCAACACTCAGAATTGTTGGGAGAATTAAATGAGATAATGCGTGGAAAGAGTTTTATTTTTAAACAAAGTGACTGGCATAGCGTAAGTCATGTGATTAAAAACTTATGTTTAGGAGTTCTTTGAATTTGTACATGAATTCCTTTTTCAGTACTTTTTAATATAAAAATAAAATATTTTATTTATATCTTTCATGTATAAGCTAATTATCTTAATGTTTTTCTTATTATAGCCTTTCATTATAATTATTATCTAAATTGTTTTTAATAACATGTTTATCTATGTAAAACAGTGGGAATATGGGGAAATTGTCTCGACTAATCCAGGACTCTGTAGAGAAAATAAAGTTAAAAATACAACATGGCCCCATATTGTCAGCACAGGAAGCAAGTGTATGACCTCATTTAAGTATTGCCTTTGTATTATTTTAGAAGCTGTTAAATAAGGGGACAACAGTTTGTCTTTTTCTTCCTTGGGCTTCCGCTTTACTTTTATTGGTATCTTTTTAATGCGTGCGTATACGGCTTGGTTTCCTGTACCTCTCCAAAACAGACGGATAAGCACTTGGTGGAACTGTCAAATTGCACATTTGTTTACATATTTGTTTACTGTATCCTTCTTTGTCTCTAGGATGATTGAGGAAAGTGGGAACAAGCGGAGGGCCATGGCAGAGAAGAGGCAGCTGTTCATAGAGATGCGTGAGTCTCCTGGAACCCTTGTTTGTGTTAATGTGTGGGAATGTCTTTTTTCCCCCCTGATCAAATCAGAGCTTTAATCTGAAGTTTTATGTTACAAATTTTAGAAAGAGAGGAATGGGAGTTAAAGAATCATGCAGTTGGAGGACACCAAGCCAGAGCATTACTTTAATTGAATAAACTTGAGTTGCTTGCTTAAGCAAGGTCATAAATAATGACAAATATGGTACCTAGAATATCTGTGAGTTTAAAACATGCCAGTCAGCTTAGACCTCTTGCAATAACTCTATTGTTACCATGAGCTTGCAGGTGATGATAAATAATACGTTATATAAATTACCTTACTGTAAATAAAGACTCCAGTGTAGAGAGGACTAAGTGTTAGAACAACACTTAGAGCTGTTGGAAGAAGTAAAAGTAGGAATTTGTGCTTTGGTGTGTAACTTTACTATATACCCGTAGAAACTTCTGTTAAAACATTCTTCCATATTATCATTTATTCTTATATATTCCTATATTCTTCAGCAAGGAGTCACCTTTTCACTGAATTTTATTTACTGAGACTCTGTTATGTTCCTGGCACCATTGTAGGTGCTAGGGTTATGTGTTAGCCATGTCCCAGTCGTGTCTGACTCTGTGACCCCATGGACCGCAGCCCACCAGGCTTCCCTGTCTGTGGAATTCTCCAGGCAACATTACTGGAGTGGGTTGGCATTCCTTTCTTCAGGGAATCTTCCCCACCCAGGGATCAAACCTGCATTTCCTGCATTGCAGACAGACTCTTTACCATCTGAGCCATATAGGGGAGAACAAAACACAGTCCCTGACTTCACTCATACTGTTTTCATTTTAAAGGGAAACTGACAAAAATGGAAACCAAATAAATAATAATTCTTGATATCAAGAATTATCTGGCATGCACTCTCATGGGCATGTGAGAGAGCATGATTGGGGAAATATTTAAAGTAAAAATTGGGTATTCAAAGAATTGGGCTGATTGCTTAGTGAACGTTATCACTGACATAAACTTCATATAAATTACCATTCTGTGTAACAAACTCAAGAATATGGATGGTCTGGGTGAGGTTTGGTGGGTGTGGCTGCAAGAGTCACCTCTATTTCTCCACAGAAAGAATTGCATTGGTGGTGATGGTATCTGCTGTGGGAAGCCCCACTCTTACTTCCAACATCACCCCACATCTCCAGCATTATCACCTTCTAGGGATGCAGAAGCCACTGTTTGCCACCCTGATGGCTTGGCCCTGTCATCCAGGTGCTGAGTTGACTTTATGTCAATTTTGAGTCTAATGAGCTTTCTCTCTGCTCTTTCATTACTCTTAATGGTTAGTTTATAGACTTCTACTGAGGTATCTGTCAACACTCACACCAGAGTGGAACGTTCCTTACAACTGATGGACCTACACTGGCATATTATAACAACCCAAAGCCTATGGTTTACATTCTGGTTCATTCTTGGTGGTATAAATCCTAGAGAACTGTATAATTTTTAAAGAAAGGCCTTTTTGACTCTTACTTTTGCAATACTTAATACCTCTTTCTCATGATCTACTGACTATACAGATATTGTAGTTAAGAGTTGGGAGGATAACAGACATTCTTGTCTCGTTTTTGACTTGAATGGGAGTGGATGTAATATTTCACTATTAAAATGATATTTGTTATAGGTTTTGTACCTTTTATCAGGTTAAGGAACTACTTTTCTGCTCTAATTTACCAAGTGTTATTACTGTTATTTTCTTTAAATCATGAATGAGTATTGAATTTTATCATTTGTTTCTGCTCCTCCTGAGAGGAATGTATTTCTCCTTTTTAAAAAATTGAGATATAGTGACATGTATTTCTCCTTTACTCTATTAACATACATAATTCTGGGGCAAACAGTCTTTTTCTTAAAGAGTCAAAAAGTAAGTATTTTAGGATTTGCAGGTGATATGATTTCTTTGTCACAGCTACCTTTATTATTGTGCCACTCAGTAGTATTCTTAAGCCTTTCTGTTTTTGGACAGTAGCTTTAAATTTCCTATTTTAAACAGTGGTGGAATTAGTTTGTTAACTCTTTGGGTGTTATTTTTTTTTTTGACGGCACTGCATGTCATGTGGGATCTTAGTTCCCTGATCCGAGACTGAACCCCTGCCCCTTGCTTTGGGAGCATGAAGTCTCTTTGCTTAATATTTTGTCTTTTGCACTTTAACCCCATGAAAGTAAGAATCACATGTATTTATCATGGTAGCCCCATCAACTCAATAAATATTTGTTAAAGGAGAAATTATGTAGAAATTTGATAGTTTATAATTTTTATATAAAATTACTAAGAAAAATGATAAGTGATAGTTTCTCAACTCTGGTACCAAAATAAAAGCTTCCTAGTTGAGTCTACAATATACTTGATGCCAGGCCTTTATATTCAGAGATTCTGATTTTATTTTTCCTTTTCCAGAATTTTGTCACTTTTATTGTTTTTTTTTCCAAGAAACTTTTGGCTTTATTGGTCAGCTCCCTGAATCTTTGTTTTCTACCTCATTATGTCATGTTATTACATGGTTTATTATTTTCTTCTTTCTACTTTAGGCAGTTCTATATTTTTATAGGTAGAGGTTTATTTTCAGACTTTTCTTTCTTTCTTATGTAAGCACTGAATACTTTTTCATGACTTTCTATTTTTGTAGTTATGTTTTCTGATATATACTATTTTCATTATTAGATTTCTGTGTTTTCTAATTTCTGGTATGAATTATTTGCTGCTGCTGCTGCTGCTAAGTCGCTTCAGTTGTGTCCGACTCTGTGTGACCCCACAGACGGCAGCCCATCAGGCTTCCCCGTCCCTGGGATTCTCCAGGCAAGAACACTGGAGTGGGTTGCCATTTCCTTCTCCACGAATTATTTAGAAGTATCCTTTTAAACTAGTAAGTGGATGTTTTTAATTATAAGAATATTTAGCTTGATTTATGGGTCAGGGAATGAGGAACACTCTAGAATCTTTGTGTTTCTTGATATTTTATGTTATTTATTTTTCTGAATATTCCTTGAATTCTTGAAAATAATATACATGATTTTTCTATTATCTCAATCAAGCTTGTTATATTTTATTAAAATCTTTTTATCCTTACTTGTTTGACTGCTTGATCTTGATTACTGGAAGATGTTGAAAATCTCTGCATTGATCATGGATTTAAAATTTTCCCCCTGTAGTACTGTCAGTGTTTTGAAGGTTTCGTTCTTAGACACATATATATTAAAATGTTCTGTCTACCTAGAAAATTGAATCTTTTGTTATTAAATAGGTACATTTTTTTCTAGTAATGTTTCTTTGCTTTGAGGTCTGATTTGTTGTATATTAATATAGCTATACCAGCTTTCTTTCGGTTAGCATGTCTATTTAAAATTTTTTTGTTATGAATGCTGTTATGAATACTGATAGGTTTCATTTTTCTTCCATTATATTTTGTGCTTCAATTTTGTTGTTTCTCTGTTGTGTTTTGTTTTTTCCCTCTTTCCTTGGCTTTTCTTAGATGAATTGAGCCTTCCTTCCTTCCCATTCTACTTTTTTCCTCTACTTAATTGTGAATTGTATGTTCTTTTTCTGTTCTTTTTGTGGTTACTCCAAAAATTTTAACATCAATTAAAATGAAGTCCAAATCCTATCAATATTTATAACTTTGTTCAAAGTAACATAGGAATATTAGAATGCTTTAGAGTACCTCCTTTATGAAATAGATGCTAATTTTTGTGTTTTTTGAAGCCCACAAATTAAACTTTATTTTTATTCTGTATAATCCACTTTTGTTTTATGCAGCCTATTTAGTTATCACTTTTCTTGCTTGCCATTATTTTTTAAAAAATTAAGTCTTGATGGAATCAGCCATGTGTCTCTATCATTTCTCTTTGTGGGATTTTAAAACTTTTGCCCCTAATTCACCAACTGTGAGAGTCACCCTTGAGTGATCTTGATTTTATTTGTACCTTCCTGTCTTCTGGGACCTCTGGCTTCATCTTCGGTCCCTAGGGTTTCTAATTGGACTGCCAAGAAAAAAAAGAGGAAGTCATTCATGTTCATATTTGTTACTTATTCAGACTATTTTTTAAAAATATTTTTTTCTTAATCAGAAATACTTGTAAAAGTTTTTGGACAGCTCTGAAATGTTACTTTACATTTATTAGATTTATAATCTCTCCTCTTCTTTCTCCTTTCATGCTCCTTATCTCCCCAGTTAGATTCCTTTCTCAGCAAAGTAAATTTACTTCCTCATGCCTCTCATTGGTCTACTGAGCACCTCCACCACATCCTGTGGCTTCCTGGAACATCTTTGGAATGCTTGGCCCTACTTGAAGAGGGCTGAAAGCATCAACATGTTTACACAGGAAGAGGTGTTGACCGCTCTACTACTTTTATTATCTCCCTCCATCAGCCTCTCCTTGCTAGTGTCTACAGTTGTATAACCTTTTGACTTGACTTTATATTTTTCGGAAAAGAACAGATCAGAGTCTTTTATACCAGGCCTTCCAGAACTTCCTAATTCTCAATAGTTTATTCATTCAGTAAATATTTAGTTGTTGTTTAGTTGCTCAGGTATTAATATAAATCTTCATGAACTTAGATTAGGCAACGCCTTCTCAGGTATGACACCAAAAACACAAGTGACTAGGTATACTGGATTAATCAAAGTTAAAAACTTTTGTACTCTAGTGGATATGACTAAGAAAGTGAAATGACTACTCACAGAATGGGAGGAAAAATTTGCAAATCATACATTTCATAAGGGACTCGTATCTATAACATATAAAAGACTCTTACAACTCAATGATGAAAGACAAACAACCCAATTAAGAAATAAGCAGAGTGACTCATAAGGGGAAGAGGTTTCTTTTTGAAATAATGAAAAATTTCTAAAAACTGACTGTGGTGATGGTTGTACAACTAAATTGAATACTTTAAATGGGTGAATTATATTTCAAAAAAACGTGTTATATTAAAAAACAGGAATGAACAGTGTATGTATAGAAGGATAGAAATTTTGTGAGAGCCAGGTGATGAAGGAAATGATTTTAATCGTGACATCAAGGTAAAGGTTGACTGAAATGAGATTAAAAGAAATCTTTGCTTCAATTTTTGGTCAATAAGTATGTTCAACAAAAACCTGGAAAAATCCTTCCTTTTTTTTTCTCTTTTTTTTCCTATACTGTGGAATGAGCAGAAATGCGAGATGACTGTAACTATTGGTAGAAGAAGATAATTTATGACAGTTCCCTTTCCCTCTATTGAGTCAAAAGTTGCTGCCAGATCTTACAAAGGCTGTATGGATGAAAAAAAAAACAACAAAAAACTCACATTGGAGGTCAGAGTTCCCTGAAGTGGGCTTAACGTTCAAGGAGACTTTTACAGCAAATTTTGGAATGAAAACAGAGTTTGATTCATAGCCTTATGTAATTTAGGCTTTGTTCTAGTTACCATGGCTATATATCACATATCCCCGAACAGTCATTTATTTTACATCTGTTTTGGGTCTGAAAACACAACATCATCCAGTGCTGATGTCTTGACTTTGCTACATGAAGTCTGAGGCCTCTGTTGGAAGGCTCAGACTCAAGGCTGGGTCATTTGACTTGCTCACTTATGTGTTTGGCAGTTGCTGCTGACTTTAAGCTGATGGACTCAGTTCCTCTGCCTACCAGCATCTCTGTGTGGTCTGTCCACATCCAGCTACTTTGGGCTTCTTTACAACAATGATGTCCGGGTTCCAAGCATCCTCAGAAAGTGAGAG
>SJYX01000201.1:0-12129 GCA_006410675.1 Oreotragus oreotragus
TGGGGGCAGGAGAAGAAGGGGACGACCGAGGATGAGATGGCTGGATGGCATCACTGACTCGATGGACATGGGTTTGGGTACACTCTGGGAGTTGGTGATGGACAGGGAGGCCTGGTGTGCTGCGATTCATGGGATTGCAAAGAGTCAGACACGACTGAGGGACTGAACTGAACTGAACTGAATCCATTTATCTGCTGATGGTCTTTGATTAATTTTTAAAATGGAAAATTACTTAATAAATAGAGCTCAATGAAAAAACACTTTCAACATGGGATTCAAAAGGGAAAATAGTAAGATTAGGAGACATAAAGTCTACATTTACATAGCAACCACTGGATCTCCAATGACTAATATAGTTTGTGGCACATAGTAGGTACTCAACAGATATTTATTGTGTGAGTGAATGAATAAGCCATTGTAATATGATGTTAACAACTGACATATATAGAATCAATGCTCTGTATCACACAAACCCAACTGAAAGGCAGAGGGCAAGGAAGTTCCATGAGAGCATTCAACCAGGTCAATCATAAGGGTACAGAGCAGAATGGAGAAGGGTGGATCTGGAACTGCAAACTGAGAAAGCCAGCATATGCACCAAGAATCACTCAAGTCATATGTGGGCAAGTGGCAGCATCTCATCTCATTCAGGTCCATATAAGAATTAGTGTTAAATAACACAGACATGGGGCTTCCTTGGTAGCTCCGTTGGAAAAGAATCTGCCTGCAATGCAGGAGACCCAGTTTCAATCCCTGGGTCAGGAAAATGCCCTGAAGAAGGAAATGGCAAGCCATTCCAGTATCCTTACCCAGAAAATCCCATGGATAGAGAAGCCTGGTGGGTTGCAGTCCATATGGTTGCAAAGAGTCAGGTGCAACTGAACAGCTAACACTTTCAATTACTTCCCATAGACATATGGGCTTGCCTGCTGGCTCAGTGCATAAAGAATTTACCTGCAATTCAGGAGTTACAGGAGACTCAGGTTTGATCCCAGGGCTGGGACGATCCTCTGGAGGAGGACATGGAAGCCTACTCCAGTATCCTTGCCTGGAGAATTCCATGGACAAAGGAGTGTGGTGGGCTACAGTCTCTAGGGTCACAATGAGTCGGACATGACAGAAGCAACTGAGTGCACATGGATTTCATAGACATAACACCTCATTCTTGTGCTTTCCCTCATTAAGCATCTTATGTTCTGGTTATTAAGGTAAGGAGTTAAAAAATAGCATAGAAAAACTAATAATTTTGATTGATATTCTTTTACATTTTTGGAAACTGGGGAATTTTAAGACCCACAGAGTGACAGTAATGTGAAACTTTAAGACAAATGGAAACTTACTACATGATGAACATCCTGTGTCCTAGATTGCATTTCAAAGGAGCAAAATGAAATTAACAGAAACTTTGCCAGTTTAAGAAGTCCAGGAAAAGATCTTGTGCTGAAAGAACTCACTACATTTTGCGAACATAAATCAGCCTTTAAAAAATAATTTATTTACCTGGTTACGCTGGATCTTAGTTGTGGCACACAGACTCTCTAGTTGCCCCACAGCATGTGGGGTCTTAGTTCCCCTACCAGAGGTTGAACCCTTGTCCCCTGCACTGGGGGCTTCCCTGGTGGCTCAAATGGTAAAGAGTCCACCTGCAATGAAGGAGATGTGGGTTTGATCCCTGGGTCAGGAAGATCCTCTAGAGGAGGGCATGGCAACCCACCCACCCCAGTATTCCTGATTGGAGAATCCCATGGATAGAGGAGCCTTGCAATTGAATGACTAAGCAGAGCCCTGAATTGAATGGTGGATTCTTAACCACTGGCCCACCAGTGAAGTCTCCATACATCAGCTTTAAGACATAATTTTCCGTGAATGGCTAAAGAATAAATGTCCTCCTTAGCCTACCTTACGGGCATAATCAGGATACTTTCATTCTGAAGACTGAAATAAATTTGCTCTGCCTTGGGCTTCCCTGGTGGCTCAGAGGTTAAAGTGTCTGCCTGCAATGCAGGAGACCTGGGTTCGATCCCTGGGTCGGGAAGATCCCCTGGAGAAGGAGATGGCAACCCACTCCAGTATTCTTGCCTGGAGAACCCCATGGACGGAGAAGCCTGGTGGGCGACAGTCCATGGGGTCGCAAAGAGTCGGACACGACTGAGCGACTTCACTTTCACTTTCACTTTAGAATTGCCCAGTGTCCCACATGGGCTTCCCCGATGGCTCAGACGGTCACATCTACTGAGCACGTATGAATGTCCTACATTCTATAATTTTTAAAGCTTTTATTTAGCTAGCTTATTTCAAGATTTAAACATAAATGCTTTTATATAATTTTTAAATAGTAGTTTTGTGATTTATGAATTTTCCAGGAATTAGATGTAATCTATATACAGAGCAGTTTGACGTGTTTCATTGAGATATAAAAAGTTAAGAGGTTGGGGGGAGAAAAACATACATGAGTAAAAGACAGGAAAATAATAAATGGGAAATGGCTGAAGAAATGGATATAATTTAACTTAAATAAGGGATGTTTGAAAAAGAATTAATATGGAAAGTGCTGACTAGCTAGATCATTCTCTTTATTAAGGAGACACAGGATAATGAACTTAAAAAATATAAATTAAGGATATGAATACTGGATTCAAAGAGGCTTGGGTTAGAGTCCTATCTCTAAACACTTGCTAGCAGATTATAACTTGGAATTAGTAAAATCACTCCAGATGGTGATTGCAGCTATGAAATTAAAAGACGCTTACTCCTTGGAAGAAAAGTTATGACCAACCTAGATAGCATGTTAAAAACCAGAGACATTACTTTGCCAACAAAGGTCCGTCTAGTCAAGGCTATGGTTTTTCCTGTGGTCATGTATGGGTGTGAGAGTTGGACAGTGAAGAAGGCTGAGTGCCGAAGAACTGATGCTTTTGAACTCTGGTGTTGGAGAAGACTCTTGAGAGCCCCTTGAACTGCAAGGAGATCCAAACAGTCCATTCTAAAGGAGATCAGTCCTGGGTGTTCTTTGGAAGGAATGATGCTAATGCTGAAACTCCAGTACTTTGGCCACCTTATGTGAAGAGTTGACTCATTGGAAAAGACCCTGATGCTGGGAGAGATTGGGGTCAGGAGGAGAAGGGGATGACAGAGGATGAGATGGTTGGATGGCATTACTGACTTGATGGATGTGAGTTTGAGTGAACTCCGGGAGATGGTGATGGAAAGGGAGGCCTGGTGTGCTGAGATTCATGGGGTTACAAAGAGTCAGACATGACTGAGCAATTGAAATGAACTGAACTGAACTGACTGATTCTTTATTGTCATAACTTAGTCCTTAACTCGGAGAAGGCAATGGCACCCCACTCCAGTACTCTTGCCTGGAAAATCCCATGGACGGAGGAGCCTGGAAGGCTGTAGTTCATAGGGTCGCTGAGGGTCAGACACGAACATTCTAAAGGAGATCAGTCCTGGGTGTTCTTTGGAAGGAATGATGCTAATGCTGAAACTCCAGTACTTTGGCCACCTTATGTGAAGAGTTGACTCATTGGAAAAGACCCTGATGCTGGGAGAGATTGGGGTCAGGAGGAGAAGGGGATGACAGAGGATGAGATGGTTGGATGGCATTACTGACTTGATGGATGTGAGTTTGAGTGAACTCCGGGAGATGGTGATGGAAAGGGAGGCCTGGTGTGCTGAGATTCATGGGGTTACAAAGAGTCAGACATGACTGAGCAATTGAAATGAACTGAACTGAACTGACTGATTCTTTATTGTCATAACTTAGTCCTTAACTCGGAGAAGGCAATGGCACCCCACTCCAGTACTCTTGCCTGGAAAATCCCATGGACGGAGGAGCCTGGAAGGCTGTAGTTCATAGGGTCGCTGAGGGTCAGACACGACTGAGCAACTTCACTTTCACTCTTCACTTTCCTGCATTGGAGAAGGAAATGGCAACCCACTCCAGTGTTCTTGCCTGGAGAATCCCGGGGACGGGGGAGCCTGGTGGGCTGCCGTCTCTGGGGTCACACAGAGTCGGACACGACTGAAGCGACTTAGCAGCAGCAGCAGCAGCAGTCCTTAACTTATCTGACTTTCAGTTTTCCCATAAGAAAACTACAGATAATAACATAATTTCCTTATTGAGAGGATTAAATGAGCTCAAATCTGTACCCTGATGAACAGTAAATGATCCTGTAAATGTCAGCTACTTTTATTGTTCAAAGTCAAGGACAATTTAAATACTGGAGTAGATCATCAAAGCAGGAAATCCTTCCCTTGAGTACAGCTGAAAATATGAGAGGGTCATCTCTGTCTGCAAGTGGCTTTCTTCTCCAGATGACCCATTTATGTATTTTTCTAGCCCGCAATCCTAGAACTAAACTATAAATAAGAAGCAACTGTTGTAAAAATCCTTTTTATACTCTTTCAGTATTGGCTTACTATCTCTGGGAAGAAAAATTTTGCTACTGAAATTTCATGTTTGTCGTTCTGAAACTGGGTTAGAATCTGATTGGGACTATACTGAAGCTTCCAGCTGGTTGTCAGTGTCAGAGGCATAGGCTGCCGTTTGTGGCATACTCTCATTTCTTGGGCAAGCCTTGCTCTTTCAGTGAGACCAGCCATATCTTCCCAATGTTTCTTCCAGAGCCAAGGACATCTACTTTGCCTGGGCATGTGGCAGGTGAATGGGCCAGGGAAGGGACGCCCCCAGCGCAGCCCTCACCAGCGCCTACTGGACTTGGTGGATGAACTCTTCTTCCCGAGTGAGAAAATATCCATTTATACTGTTTTCTCATGGGAGCCCATCCCAGACACTCACAGAGGATTTGCTTGATAATTCACCTTTATTGGCTGCCTCGTCTTCCTTGATTCTTTTCCCCTACCTCTTCCTAGTGTTTGGGGTCATCTCTCAAGTAAATTGCTTGTATTCAAAATCTTTGTTTCAGAATCTGCTTTGGGGCGAACCAAACTGAGGTAGGGTGTCAGTGACTTTTGTAATTTATTAATTTTTCTAGCTTGAGATATAATTGACACGTAATTGTGTAAGTTTAAGGTGTAAAATATATTGATTTGACATACATACATATTGTATCTTTCATGTGTTCATCACAATAAGAGATTTGATGGGAATGGAAAAGGATGGGATTTATGGGGGGATTTGGAAAGATGAATATCCATTTATTTTAGTTACAAACATCTTATTTAATACAGGCATACCTTGTAGATATCTCAGGTTTGGTCCCAGCTCACCACAATAAAGTGAGTCACACAAATTTTTTGTTTCTCAATGCATATAAAAGTTATGTTACATTATAGTCTATTAAACGCATCATAGCATTATATGTAAAAAGAACATCCATACATTTAAAATTACTTTCTTGCTAAAAATTGCCAGCCATTATCTGAACCCTCAGTGAGTTCTCATCTTTTTGCTGGTACAGGATGTTGCCTTGATGTTGGTGGATGCTGACTGATTTGGGTGGTGGTTGTTGAAGGCTGGGGTAAGCTGTGGCAATTTCATCAAATAAGACAACATTGAAACTTGCTGTCATGATTGACATTTCCTTTCACAAACAATTTCTCTGTAGCATATAATGGTGTTTGACAGAATTTTACCCATGGTAGGACTTTTTAAATTTTGATTGACATTTCCTTTCACAAACAATTTCTCTGTAGCATATAATGGTGTTTGACAGAATTTTACCCATGGTAGGACTTTTTAAATTTGAAATCAGTCCTTTCAAATTGTCTGCTTTATCGACTGAGTTTATGTAATATTCTAAATACTTTGTTATCGTGTCAGTAATCTTCACAGCACCTTCACCAGGAGTGGATTTTATCTCAATAAACCACTTTCTTTGCTCTTGTTTGTCCATTAAAATTTTATCATGAGATTGAAACAATTTAGCCACATATTCAGTCTCTTCCTTCACTGGAGTCTTGAACCCCTTAAAGTCATCAATGAGGGTTGGAATCAGCTTCTTCCAAACTCTTGTTAATATTGATATATTGACTGGTTCCCAGGAATCACAAATGTTCTTAATGGCACCCAAAATGATTAATCCTCATTGGAAGGTTTTCAGTTGACTTTGCCCACATCATCAGAGGAATCACTTTTTATGGCAGTTTAGCCTTAAGAAATTTATGACTTAATAAAAAAGACTTAAAAGTTGAGATTATTTGTGGATCCATGAGATGCAGAGTGCGTTTTTATTTGTTAATAGTAATAGGCAGGAAAACAATAATCCATCAGAGCTCTTGGGTGACCACAGAATTGAAGAGAATTAGGGCTTTGCTCTGGATAGGCTTTGGCTTAAAGAAATGTTGATGATGTTTGGGAGTTCGTGCAAAAAAATAAATAAATACAAAAAAAAATAATGAGATTTTACTCAAGGTGAACTAAAGTTAACATTATTCATTATCATCAAACAAATATCAATAAAATTCCATAACACTCTCAAAAAAAAAAAAAAAGAAATGTTGATGGCACCCCACAAACAATTCCAATAGTTAAATCAGACTCAGTGATCACAGATGACCATAACAACAAATACAGTAATAATGAAGAAAAATTGAAATATTTTGAGAATTGCCAAAATGTGAGAAAATGCTGTTAAAATAATGTCACTGATAGACTTGCTTGAAGCATAGTTGCCATTAACCTTTGATTTGTTAAAACTGAAGTACAATAAAGCAAAGTGTAATAAAATGAGTCATACCTTTACCAAGTCCCAAACACTGGGCTAAACCCTGGTGGCATAAGAGATGGGTCCTGTCCCAGAGAGACACACATTCAACTGGGAAAGACAGACATAGCAATTTATTAAATCCAAAGTGATCCATGACTTGAGCAAACTGAGGGCAAGGTGCTATGGGAGTATAGGTGGGAGAGAAGCTCAGATGGCTGATGGAGGTATACTTCAAATTCAGTGATATTTATACTAAAGGACTAATAAGACTTTGGTAGATTAAGGTTGAGAAGAGCCTTCTAAGCAGGAAAAACATCCTGCATAGAGTTTGAAGTTGCATGGAATATTTGGGTGGAAAGCTGGAGAAAAATTCTTCGTGGGGTGGAAAAGTTCATTGTGGGGTGGAAAACCCAGGAGATGGAGTTGAGGGAGTGGAAAAGCCTGAATGTGAAAAGTCTTCTTAAATTGTAGAACAGATGATAGAAAGAGGAAGTACTTGATGCAGCAGAAAAAGCAAGTGTGATTATGCTTTGTCTTAACACTTCCTCTTCTGTACCTCTCCAGGGCGAGGAGAAAGGGAAGAGGAGAAGAAACTCAGAGACAGGGTGTGTATTTTCAGCTACCATTCATGACAAGTGAAGTCGCTCAGTGGTGTCCGACTCTTTGCGACCCCGTGGACTGTAGCCTACAAGGCTCCTCAGTCCAGGGGATTTTCTAGACAAGAATACCAAAGTGGTTTGCCGTTTCCTTATCCAGGGGATCTTCCCAACCCAGGGATGGAACTCAGGCTTCCTGCATTACAGGCAGACACTTAACTGTCTGAGCCACCAGGGAAGCCCAGTCACGAATGACGATCATTTGCCAGGTCCATCCCCAAACTTATCCCATTTCAACCTCATGATAAACCTGTGAGTGAAGTGAAGTGTTAGTTGTTCAGTCATGTCTGACTCTTGGGGACCCCGTGGACTGCAGCCCACCAGGCTGCTCTGTCCATGGGATGTTCCAGGCAAGAACAGTGGAGAGGGTTGCCATTTCCTTCCTTTCACTTGTCATGAATGGTAGCTGAAAATATACACCCTCTCTCTGAGTTTCTTCTCCTCTTCCTTTTCTTCTTGCCCTGGAGACATACAGAAAAGGAAGTGTTAGGACAAAGCATGATTGCACTTCTCCAGAGGATCTTCCTGACCCAGGGATCAAACCTGGGTCTCCTGCACTGCAGGCAGATTCTTTACCCGCTGAGCTATGAGGGAAGCCCAACCTGTGAGATAGGAATATTAATCAGTAAAAATGTCACCTTTTACTGATGAGGACACTGAGGCTCAGAAAAGAGCGAAGTTTTTTTTTTTTTCTTTTTTAAACTCAGAGTTTACGATTGCCTGATTCCAAAGCTATTACTCACTGCATTATACCACTTCTCTTTTGGAAGAAGCAAGTGTGGGGTGGACAGCAGTTACTGTGATTGTTATTCTCTGGACTGGTACAACAGCTAGGAGTCCACTGAAGGGGGAAGCCCAGGTGCTGAGTTCTGCTTACTTGGGGCATCTGAAATCAGAAGAACCCAGAAGGAGCAGTCATCCTACTGAACGTCATTTGTTTTTATTATTGACTTTGGTGAAGTCTCCAGAAAGTATTTTGGATTTGGAGTATTTTTTTCAGTAAATTCATCCTTAGCAGCTTCTAAGAGCATCCAACAGAGGATGAAAGAATAAAAAATTAATTTAAATCACAACACCAATGCCAGAGCTATAGAGTAAGTGTTTCGGCCTGTGGTTACTGACTTCCTCTAAGACTCCTCACACAACACCACCATAACTCTATAGTACTTCAAAGCTTATCTTTGTAAATGAAAGCCTTAAATAAACAAAATCATAACTTTTCTGCTATGCTCCCAGCATTTTTGAACTGTTTAATTTTTTTGAAGTTTAAATTTTTTTGTCTTCATAACCTAGTTACTTGAATGAAAATGTTTGTCATTAAATTAACAGTTGGGGAGAAAGTTGGCCTAATTGGCATGACTTTTTAATTTTTTTTCTATAAACACCATTTTAAATCTAGATAGATGAAAAAATGGACCATATCTTTTTATAAATCAATAATGAAAAACAAAACATTTAAAAACCAGACATTTAAGTACTTTTGAAAATGTTAAACACCATGCATTCTTATGCTATGCCAGAATAGAACAGGTAAGGAGTACGCAGACAAGCTGGAAATGGGATGTGTGTGTGTGTGTGTGTGTACAGTTGTGTCTGACTCTTTGCTACCCCATTTTCTGTAGTCTGCCAGGCTCTGCTGCCCATGGAATTTCCCAGGCAAGAATACTGGAGTGGGTTGCCATTTCTTCCTCCAGGGGATCATCCTGACCCAAGGATGGAACCTGCATCCCTTGCATCTCTTGCATTATCAGGCAGATTCTTTACTGCTGTGCTGCCTGCCAGGAAATGGGATGGTCTGTTTTAAACATGTGAGCTCAGCATTAATGAAAGAGCTCTGCAAATTCCACTATAATCCATCCTTAATCTTCTTCTTGTAGACTAATAGTCTTATTTATACTCAAAATCTACTATAATCAGTGCAATGTTAAACTTTTTTTCAAATAAAACATCATTTGAAGCATTCCATCTTTATAATAGATTTAAAAATACCCACATTGTCAGGGGCCCTAAAAATTCCGCTCCAGAGATAAAAGAAGAAGATCACAGAATGCAGTGACTGGACATTTTGAGCAGGGATTATTTCAGATAACATTCTTATAATCAACTTTAAGACGTTTTCCCATCAGCCACTTGAAATCCTGTTTCCCCTTTAGACCTGGAACAATGTTTACTCTATACCGCAGACTCCCAACGGTCTTTGAGAAACAACCTGGAAATGTTAACTTGCTGCTCCTGGTGACGGCTGATGGTAATTCCTCTTTAGGCTGAAAAGGAAAAAAATCTGATGCGTTCATCTAAAAACTTTATATGCTATGGGAATTGCTTTGGCTAATGCAACTTTTAAGACCTGTTGGTTCACTCAAAGGTCAAGGAACATTTATATAAGGAATCTTCAATAACATTCTTTCAGCTTGGCAAGCAGTGAATGCCCTGATGCCAGTTTTTCCCTCTTCTGAGTATTAAATTTGTGTATGCCTTCATTTGAATTCCCACTAAGTCGTTTTCAAAATATGCAGATAACTTCCTGTAAAGTTAGAGACAGTTATTCTACCTTTATTCTTTGTAGTTGTTGTTCAGTCACTAAACTGTGTCCAGCTCTTTGCACCCCATGGACTACACCACGCCAAGCTTCCCTGTCCTTCGCTATCTCCCAGAGTCTGTTCAAATTCATGTCCACTGAGTTGGTGATGCCTTCCAGTTATCTCATTCTCTGCCACCCTCTTTTCCTCCTGCCTTCCGTCTAACCCTCCTGAATCAGTCGCTCGTAAGAGTCCCTCCGCCTGGTGTCAGTGTTGTTTGAGCTAATAGGACAAGACTGCGTTCTGTTCAGAAGCAAAGGCAATCTTCTTTAATCAGAGGATGGAGTGGTCTGAGCTTGCCTTCTGCAGCACAGCTCTGTCCCACACTCCCTGCTCTACCTGGCAAGCCGTGAGCGGGGCTGCTCTTGATGGATCTCGCTAGTAGAGTGGAGTTCTTGTGGGGCCAGCACAGCTGTGCTGCACCAGCTTCAGATGGCAGTGCTGGGTGCCGCCTCCCTGCACACAGCCTGCCGCAGCCATCTGGAATTGCCACGTCATCTGCAGAGCTTTTGCACATGCCCACCAAGCTACAGTGTTGGGCACAACGGTTTTGCACTAGGAACTCTGGTCTGAACTACCAGGAGCAAGGTCTTTGCCCATGGTCTCCAGAAACAAGTGAAACTAAGAAGCACAAAGGAAAAGGAAAAAAAAAAGGTTAGACTTTATTTTATTACTCAGATTCTATTTTGATTTCCCGGAAATTGCTAATGGGCTTTGTTGGTGACAAATCCCCCCATTCCTACCCGTCTTTTGTCTTGCTCTCATTCTTGAGGTGCACAGTTCTTTCTGTATTGGCTTCCTGATGGTTTGGGGGTGACTGTCGTCATGACTCCAGGGAAAGAAACAGAGCCTCTCCCCAGCAGCCTTTAGATGTTTGTCCCCAGACATCAGCCCTGATTGTTTGCATCCCTGAGAAACCACTTTTTGGAGACAGAGGACACACTGGTTGATTTAAAATATTATGGCTCCAATATTAGTGAGAGAATAATGATCACTTGACAAATTATTCTAAAAATGTAGGTATGTAGGTCTTCTGTCTGTAGGCACAAGTGTGCCCTGATGGGGAGGCTCACTGCCATGGCCTGAAGACCTGTGCTCACACTTCAGTTGTTTTTCAGAAGCAAAGAGAGGTTCACAGGAGTACTTCAGGCGGTCCATTGCCCCAGATTGTGTCTCCACTGTTTGGGGCTTAGGGGCTTTCTTTCCTGGAGTGTGATGCACCCACAAAGTGAACTACTGCAACTTGTGGGCAGAATGAGCAGTTGGGATCAACAAGTAGGGTCAGTTCCCCATAGGAGAGAGCTGATCTTGGAGGCTGCCAGCTTTCCAGGTTTTTAGGTTCACTGTCTCCTTCTTGCCAGAAGTGGTGGGGAAGCAGGTCAGTGGGTGCAGGTGGCATGGTTACCAATATTCTGTGAAGGCTTTCATGGTTTCTCCCACCTGGATGGCACACTTGAGTGGTTCCATTTTGAGGAGTAAGGTGTCCCTTCTCTTGGGCTTGGGGAATGGGTCTACCATATATAAATTCAAATGCACCTCTTTTAAAAATATTTCCTTTTATCTTGCTGTACTGGGTCTTAGTTATGGCCCATGAGATGTTTTAGTTGTGGTATGCAAACTCTTAGTTGTGACATGTGGGAGCTAGTTCCTTGACCAGGGATTGAACTTGGGCCACCTGCACTGAGAGTCAGAGTCTTAACCACTGGACCACCAGGGAAGTTCCTCATTTCAGTTCAGTTCAGTTCAGTCGCTCAGTCATGTCCGACTCTTTGCGACCCCATGAATCACAGCATGCCAGGCCTCCCTGTCCATCACCAACTCCCGGAGTTCACTCAGACTCACATCCATCGAGTCAGTGATGCCATCCAGCCATCTCATCCTTGGTCGGCCCCTTCTCCTCTTGCCCCGAATCCCTCCCAGCATCAGAGTCTTTTCCAAAGAGTCAGCTCTTCGCGTGAGGTGGCCAAAGTACTGGAGTTTCAGCTTTAGCATCATTCCTTCCAAAGAAATCCCAGAGCTGATCTTCAGAATGGACAGTTTAGGTCTCCTTGCAGTCCAAGGGACTCTCAAGAGTCTTTTCCAACACCACAGTTCAAAAGCATCAATTCTTCATTGCTCAGCTTTCTTTATAGTCCAATTCTCACATCCATACATGACCACTGAAAAAACCATAGCCTTGTCTAGACGGACCTTTGTTGACAAAGTAATGTCTCTGCTTTT
>SJYX01000201.1:13231-98029 GCA_006410675.1 Oreotragus oreotragus
AGTGATGGGACCAGATGCCATGATCTTAGTTTTCTGAATATTGAGCTTTAAGCCAACTTTTTCACTCTCCACTTTCACTTTCATCAAGAGGCTTTTTAGTTTCTCTTCACTTTCTGCCATCAGGGTGGTGTCATCTGCATATCTGAGGTTATTGATATTTCTCCCTGCAATCTTGATTGTAGCTTGTGCTTCTTCCATCCAAGCTTTTCTCATGATGTACTCTGCATATAAGTTAAATAAGCAGGGTGACAATATACAGCCTTGATGTACTCCTTTTCCTATTTGGAACCAGTCTGTTCCATGTCCAGTTCTAACTGTTGTTTCCTGACCTGCATATAGGTTTCTCAAGAGGCAGGTCAGGTGGTCTGGTATTGCACACTTAACTTTAATTTGTCCCTGGGGCCAACTGTGTGCAGAGCAGGACAGTCACCAACAACTTACACCAGTTTTCTTGAATCTTCTGGAACAGCTTGGCTAAGGCCTGTTTCAAGGTCTGATTCAGTCTCTACTTTCCTCAGTGATTGGGGTCTCCAGGCTGAGTGCAAGGTCCACACTGCTTTTAACAGCTTCAATAATCACCTGTTTATTCTCTGCAGTAAGAATACCTCTTTCTTTCCAAATAGCTCCATGTACATGTAGGATGCATATACCTACAGGGAATCTGTGAAAGCATTTATAATTTTCCTTGTCCTGAGCTCTAAGGTTTGATTAAAGGCCACCAGCCCCACCTTTTGGGCAGCTTCTTGCTGGGGGTAAGCTTCTTCCTTTTATGACTTGGTCTGGGAGGTTACTATTAATATGTATCCTGCCAGCCTTTCCCCTTCTTTCATAAAACTCCTTATGTCTCTGAACCATTCCTCTTCAGCATCTGGGAGAGGTTCCCTTCCTAGGTTGGGGTGACTGGAATAGATTGTGTCTAAGCCTCCCACGCTTCCAAGGTGGCACTAGTGTTCAACAATCTGCCTGCCAATGCAGGAGAAGCAAGAGAGGCAGGTTTGATCCTTTTGTCCAGAATATCCCCTGGAGAAGGAAATGGCAACCTACTCCAGTATTCTTGCCTGGGAAATCCCGTAGATTTCCAGAGAAGATTTCCTAGAGAAGCCTGGTGGGCTATAGTCCATAGGGTCACAAAGGGTTGGACTGACTTAGAGAACATATAGCCTGAAGCTATATGGAGTCTATATAATGATTGGCTGACCAAATGTTAATTTTCAGCCTCCTTTAGCAGGGTTCTAGAAGCAGCCTGTAAGCAAGGAGGCAGTTCCTTAGCAGTTGATCTAATTGCTTATGGAAATAAGCAAACACCTGAGTAAGAGGCTCCAGTTTTTGAGCTAATATAGCTAAGTTGGCAAAGAATCCTCCTGCAATGCAGGAGACCTTGGTTCAGTTCCTAGGTTGGGAAGATCCCCTGCAGAAGGGATAGGTTACCCAGTCTAATTTTCTTGGGCTTTACTTGTGCCTCAGCTAGTAAAGAATCCACCCGCAATGTGGGAGACCTGGGTTTTATCCCTGGGTTGGGAAAATCCCCTGGAGAAGGGAAAGGCTACCCACTTCAGTATTCTGGCCTGGAGAATTCCATGAACTGTATAGTCCATGGGGTCACAAAGAGTCAGACATGACTGAGCAACTTTCATTTTCACCCAAAGGGCAATTGCCCTTCTCTCAATAACATAAAGGATGAAGAATTTAGTTAAATCTGGGAGGGCTGTGATAGGGACTTGATTGCTTTTTCAGTTCTTGAAAGGTCCCTTTGCATTCTGAATTCCATTCAAAAGGATCATGAATTTTTCCTCTCAACTTTTTCATATAAAGACCTAGCTATTAGACCATAGTTAAGGATCCGGATGTGGCAGACCCAGCCAGCCTCAGGAAACCCCATAAACTGTCTTCTGGTTTCAGGAGAGTCAGGGCTGCAGATGGTTTCTTTCTCTTCCTGAGGTTAGGCTTCTCTAATTTGCTGTGTTAGAACTGGACGTGGAACAACAGACCAGTTCCCAATAGGAAAAGGAGTAGGTCAAGGCTGTATATTGTCACCCTGCTTATTTAACTTATATGCAGAGTACATCATGAGAAACGCTGGAATGGAAGAAGCACAAGCTGGAATCAAGATTGCCGGGAGAAATATCAATAACCTCAGATACGCAAATGACACCACCCTTATGGCAGAAAGTGAAGAGTAACTAAAAAGCCTCTTGAAGAAAGTGAAAGAGGAGAGTGAAAACATTGGCTTAAAGCTCAACATTCAGAAAACAAAGATCATGACATCTGGTTCCATCACTTCATGGCAAATAGATGTTGAAACAGTGGAAACAGTGACTAACTTTATTTTTCTGGGCTCCAAAATTAGTTCAGATGGTGACTGCAGCCATGAAATTAAAAGATGCTTACTCCTTGGAAGGAAAGTTATGACCAACCTAGACAGCATATTAAAAAACAGAGACATTACTTTGCCAACAAAGATCGGTCCAGTCAAAGATCGGTCCAGTAGTCATGTTGTGGGTATGAGAGTTGGAGTGTAAAGAAAGCTGAGTGCTGAAGAATTGATGCTTTTGAACCGTGGTGTTGGAGAAGACTCTTGAGAGTCCCTTGGACTGCAAGGAGATCCAACCAGTCCATCCTAGAGGAGATCAGTCCTGGGTGTTCATTGGTAGGACTGATGTTGAAGCTGAAACTCCAATACTTTGGTCACCTGATGCAAAGAGCTGAAAATACTCTGATGCTGGGAAAAATTGAGGGCAGGAGGAGAAGGGGATGACAGAAGATGAGATGGCTGGATGGCATCACCGACACAGTGGACACGGGTTTGGGTGTTCTCCAGGAGTTGGTGACAGACAGGGAAGCCTGGTGTGCTGCGGTTCATGGGGTTGCAAAGAGTTGGACACAACTGAGCGACTGAATTAAACTGAACTTGCTCTGAGAATGAAGTCTCAGAAGGTCACCCTAGTTTGTGATATTTGAGCCTCTTTCTTGGATACCTTATATCCTTTATCAGCTAGAAGGTTCAGGGTGGTTACAGTATTTTTGTCAGAGGCCTCTTTAGTATGATAATGTCATCTGTGTACAGGAGGAGATCTGATAGGTAGATCTTTTAGATCTTTAGCTAAAGTTTCACCAAAGATGGTGGGGGAGGTAGAATTTTTGAACCATTGGGACAGGTCTTTTGTTGCATGCTTGGATCCTCCACTGAAAAGCAAAACATTTCTCATGACTCTGGGGATAATGGAATGCAGAGTTATGGGTCTTTTAAATCTAACACAGATATCAGCTCCTGGTGGATAGCAGAGCAGCCAGTAGAATGTAGGGATTAAGGACTATTATAGGTATGTCCTAGTGGCTTCATTAACTGCCCCTGAGGTCTTGTACCACCCAGTATTCCCTATTGGGTTTCTTTACCCTTTTGGGGTATTACAGGCTGACTGGTATGGTCCAAGAAGGCCCTGGTGAATTAGATCCTGTCTAAAAGGGGCAATGCCCAACAGGGCCTCCTGATGGAGAGGGTACCATTTTCTATTGAGACACATAAGGCTGAATTTTAGATGGACTATCAGGGGACTGGCTGCATCAGCTTGTCACACCTGTTCCTGGGCCCAGACCTTGGGATTTATGTTATTTACTTATTTTTAAAAATAATTTTAAGTATTTAGTATATTAGGAGATGACTTTTTATTTGTTAGGCTGCATTGGGTCTTAGTTGTGGCATGCAGGATCTTCATTGTGTCAAGTGGTATCTTTCATTGCGGTGCATAGACTCTCTCTTTGTGCTGCATGGACTTGTAGTTATGGTGCAAGGGCTTAGTTGCTCTGTGGCATGTGGGATCTTAGTTCCCCATCCAGGGATCGGACTTTCATCCCCTGCACTGTAAGATGGATTTTTAACCACTGAATCCCCAGGGAAGTCTCCAGACCTTGAGGTTTACTCCGGGTAGATTGACTTGCTCTATTTGTGGAGGTTTGTCCTCAGCCATTAACATTATCAGGGCTTCCCAGGTAGTATAGTGGTAAAGAATCTGCCTGCCAATACAGGAGATGTGGGTTGGATCCCTCAATTGGGAAGATACCCTGGAGAAGGAAATGGCAACCCATTCCAGTATTCTTGCCTAGAAAATTCTGTGGGCAGAGGAGCCTGGTGAGTCTGTGGGGTTGCAAACATTGGGCACAACGGAACGCAAGCACACACACACATTAATGTTATCACTTGTGCATTTTGTCTCCTATTAGGTGGATAGTAGTCCCCAGTTTATGTAAGCTGTCCCTTCCTAGCAAGAGTAGAGAGCATTCAGGAATGCATAGGAAGGAATGGATGAGAGTGTGTTCATCTGATTTGCATTCTAATGGCTCTATGAATGCCCATAGAACCTTTCCTGATATCCTCATAATTCTGTGACTAAATTTGCCTGATCTGCTGTTCAGAACTAACTAAGCTCCACCAGTGTCAACTAAGAATTTGACAGGCTTTCCCCCAGTGTCCAGTGTCAGCTGGATCTCCTTGAGGGTCATTGGGAGTGTCAGCTTAGGAGCTGACTGACCCATCAGTCTTCATCTGTTTAGAACATCTGCCATCAAGGCTAGAGTTTGGGATCTGCCATTTACATCCTTCTTTGGGGGCACTGAGAACATTGTCTTTTCCAGTGTCTCTCTTGTTTATATGGGGTACACTGACGGTCCTAGTTTCCTTGGTTTGCTATCCCTTGGAGGGGACTGGAAGGGGGTCATTAACCAGAGTTGAGAGTCTTTGTGAGCAGTTAGTCCACATTCCCGCGCCAAGGGTTGATATTGGAAGGCAATAGCTGGTAGGTGGGGTAGCTGCTGGGCCTTTTTATCTTCTACCTTTTCTCCCTCTATATCTTGGTTATTGAATACCTGGTAGGCAACGTCCATTAAGTAAGATGTAGGTTGCGTTATCTGGGTCTATTTCCAGTTTCTGAAGTTTATGCCTAATGTAGGGGGCACCTTGGGAAATGTAATACACCCTCAGGATTGTGTTCCCTTCCAGTGACTCAGGGTCAATGGTAGACCAACTTGGTCTGTCAGGTAAGGGCACAGCTGTCTGAAACAGGTCTTCTCTTTCCTCCTTTTGGACAAAAAGGAGGAGTTTCCAGTCTTCCTGCCAGGTGAGGGCTAAAAGCATGAGGGACTCCCACGGGGTAACTCACCAGATTGCTGGGACAGCTGGTATTCCATGCCGATAGCAGGAGAGGAACCCATGGAACCTCGGTTGATGAAGAATCACCCAAGGTTCGCCAGACAAGCATAAAGGGGAGGGGAGGTCGGGTGGTGGGTGTTTCCTGTTCTGTTCACCATCTCACAGGGCTTCCTGCAATGGGGTTCATGGTGTTGTGGGCGGTTCATAGGGCTTCTCAGCTCATTTCAGAGAAACTAGTGTTGACAGGAAGAGGTCAAGTTGCTACCTTAAAACACTTCTGCACTTAGGTGTCCCAGATGCTTTTTCCTGAACTCAGATCCTGCAACCTCATTCATTCATTTTGTCATTATCTGGACCTTTTTGCTGTTTGGCTTCTTGGCTCACAGGGGTGGCCTTTTTTTCCCTTACCAAACAGAAAGTGACTATGGAGAATGGTACTGTTGACCTCTAGAGGTCAGAAAGAAGAGCAAAAAGCCTTGTAAAAAGTGTGGCTGCTACTGCCTTGTACAGGGATCAAGGGGATGGCCCGACTGGCAAGAGAGCAAGCAACACCACCAGGGCGCCTTCTTTTCCATAGGTCCTTCCATCCCTGAGCATCTGGCACCATGAGAAGGCAGCAAGAGGCAGTAGCAGACTTGTACGAGTTTTAGTTTTAGACTCCCAGTGATGCCACCATGTGATCTCCTTGGGGGGCACGGTCCAGACTGCTCTGGGAGCTATACTGTGGGGGCAGTACACCCAGGTTGTATTTGGTTGAAGGCTGTTGCTGTTCTGCCTCCAGAGTGTCCTCAGAGAACAGAGTCGATCCTCACCCAAACCTTCCAAAGCCTCTACTGTCTTCCTGCTAGAGCAGGGGCAAGTCCAGACTTTAGTAGATAGGTGCTAGTGAAAAAGGTCATCTGGGTTGCCCAAATTTGTTATTAACCTGCTTGAGTTGGGTACCCAAAAGGGTCTCCTGCCTGGTGTTGTTCCAGGCAATAAAACAAGACCAAGTTCAGCCCAGAAGCAAAGGAAATCTTTCTTCTTTGATCAAAGAATAGAGAGGTGTGAGTTCATGCTCTAGAGCATACATTCTCCCTGAAAGGCCATCAGCAGGGAAGCTTTTTAGGGTTCTTGTCAGCGGGGAGGGGGAAGGGCAGAGTTCTTGCAAGTCAGGTGCAGCTATTTTTCTCACAGTGCAGCACTCCAGATTGCAGAGACAGGTACACCATCTCTGTACAGTCCTGCCAAGCTAGAGTATTAGGCACAATCATTTCATACTAGAAACTCTGGTGTGAAATGCCAAGTGCAAGGCCTCTGTACACAGCACCCTATGAGCAAGTAAAATTAGACTAAGCACAAAGGCAAAAAAAAAAAAAGATTTTATTTAACCCAGATTCTATTTTTGTTTCCTGGGAATTGTTAATGGGCTTTACCAGTGACACATCTCATTGATTTCTTTATCAAAAGCATTTGCTTTTGGACATTGATCACAGGAACAGGAACAGCCTGCTTTCAATTTATTTCGCCAAACAAATCAGTTTGCATTAAAGATGCTCCTTAATGGAGTGCTTAGCTGCATATCCCAAAATATGTTCTGCAAATCTTTAATTCTGAACACTGGTTTTTAGGATGGGAATAGTTGTTATTTAATGAAGATCTTTTATGATTAGGTAAGTTTCAGTGATTCTAGGAATGTAGAATGTCTTTGTCCTGCTTCCAATTTAAAGTTACTTTAAATAACTCGAGTTATTTAAGAGTCTCTTGAGCCAGGTATCTGCTGGGTGTGTGGGTTCTGGGGTGCAGGTGAGGCTTTAAGCAGTGTTCGGTCCTTTTGGTGAAAATGGTTCAGGGTTTGCTTGGATTACAGAGGACTTTGTAAGTACTTTGTCTGAAAGTCAGGCACTCAACCCTGGAAAATTTTGGGAGATCTACCTTAATTTCAGGTGAGTGTGCTAAGTCTCCCCTCCCTAAGTGTCCACAGAACAAGAGAGAGCTGAAAGGCTAGTCTGCTCTGGACCTGCCATTCAGGGCAGGAGGTTGCAGAGAAATTCTGCATGGCTAGTGCCCTGCCTTTTCTTTTCATTGCTGGCCCCTGGTCTTTAGAACACTTTGCCTCTCACTGCCTATGAGTCTCACTGTCCTTTATGCTATCTCAACAATAAAATCTAAGTCCCAAAAAAGCTACAAAGAAAGATAGCTGCCCAGTCAAAAGGGACCAGCTCTCCAAGATGGAAGGAACAAGTTGAACATGCCATGGACATATAGAAATAGAAATACTAGGGAGGAGATTTCAGTTCAACATGGTGATGTAGGAAGATCCTAGTCTTACTTTCTACTGGGAGGATACAGGAAATCTGTAGCTATATATGGAAGGGCATTCCCTGAGCAACTGAGCAACTCCTACACATGTAGTGAATGAAGGAGGGCCCATATCAAAGCTGGTAGGAGAAGCTGGGACACAGTATTGCCATAAACCCCCATAGCCAGCACAACAACCCACAACTGGGGAGAAACTCAGAACCTGGTTTCCCCCTGAGGAGTGAAAGCTTTGAACCCAACTTTAGGCACCCCAAATTTAAGACCTACACCTAAGAGATGAGCCCCAAAGCATTTAGCTTTGAAAATCACCAGGGCTCATGTCCACAAGACTCACAAGGCTACGGTAATCTGTGAAACAACTCTTAGAGGGCTGGCACACTGGGCTCATCTGCACCAGGACTCAGTGCAGAGGCAGCCCTTTGAGGGGCTCTGACTGTATGAATGAGGCTCATTTAGTAACTTTGAAGTATCAACCTGAAGGGCAGACATCTAACTCAGTACACATCTAGGGGCTTGCTGGCTGGTGAGCACTATCTATATGCTCTCCCTCTGCTTCATTCCAGCTGATAGGCACCTCTTTACACTCTCCATCTGCAGCTCTCCCATGCTCTAGAACACCAGTATCTCTCAGGAGATTTATATGCTTCTGGTTTATATGCCTTTGTTTTTTGTGGCTGCCACTCAGGGGACAATTTTTGATTGCTTGTCTTTGGAGGCCAGGGGTCTTATGGTTTTAGGTCCCACAGGACTGTAATAATTGGAGAAACCATTCTTGACAGACTAACATACCACTCACAACACTGCATAGATTGCAGACAAACATGCTCCCAGTCTTTCTGTGAAAGAAACTTATTTGCTTGTCCAGAATCTTGGGTCTGAAGGGTAAGCTTCTGGTTTAGCGTACATTTAGAAATCTACAGAGGTGCCTTCAGAAAACAGAGGCTGGGGGACATTGTTTTTGCATCCTTCCTCTTCTTAAATACAGCTCTCTAGTCTTTCCAGAAAGGAGCTTACACACTCACCTGTAGCCCCTGTTTTTGCAACTGCTAAACAGTTGATGTCACCAGATTGCCTGGGTCTGGTAGCTGACAGTTCCACAGGATTGTATGTAATATTTAAAGTTGCTGCCTAAGAGTCTGGTTTCCTATCAGTCTTAACCTAGATGCTGACTGAGATCCTCCCCCTTTGGGACATTGATAGGTCTTGGGCTTCCTCAACTACTGGGAGCTATTAAAAAATAAATTAGGCTGCTTGNGATTGTATGTAATATTTAAAGTTGCTGCCTAAGAGTCTGGTTTCCTATCAGTCTTAACCTAGATGCTGACTGAGATCCTCCCCCTTTGGGACATTGATAGGTCTTGGGCTTCCTCAACTACTGGGAGCTATTAAAAAATAAATTAGGCTGCTTGGAAAAACACAAAGGTTTGAGAGACAGCCAAGACCAGGGCAGAGTTGAGTAATAAGGCTCATCTACAAGGCCAGCCCTTCACGACTGGGCAAGGTGACTGTTTTGGCTAATGCATAGAAACCAACACAGAGATTCCAAAAAATGAGGATGTAGAGGAATATGTTCCAAAGGAAAGAACAAGATAAGACCTCAGGAAAAAAACCTTAATGAAAGTTCAGTTCAGTTCAGTTCAGTCGCTCAGTCGCTCCGACAATTTGCGACCCATTGCAGCACGCCAGGCCTCCCTGTCCATCACCATCTCCTCGAGTTCACTCAAACTCACCTCCATCGAGTCGGTAATGCCATTCACCCATCTCATCCTCTGTTGTCCCCTTCTCCTCCTGCCTCCAATCCCACCCAGCATCAGAGTCTTTTCCAATGAGTCAACTCTTCGCATGAGGTGGCCAGAGTATTGGCGTTTCAGCTTTAGCATCATTCCTTCCAAAGAACACCCAGGACTGATCTCCTTTAGAATGGACTGGTTGGATCTCCTTGCAGTCCTAGGGCCTCTCAAGAGTCTTCTCCAACACCACAGTTCAAAAGCATCAGTTCTTCGGTGCTCAGCTTTCTTCACAGTCCAACTCTCACATCCGTACACAACCACAGGAAAAACCATAGCCTTGACTAGATGGACCTTTGTTGGCAAAGTAATCTCTGGTTTTTAATATGTTATGTAGGTTGGTCATAACTTTCCTTCCAAGGAGTAAGCATCTTTTAATTTCATGACTGCAATCACCATCTGCAGTGATTTTGGAGCCTCCCCAAATAAAGTCTGACACTGTTTCCACTGTTTCCCCATCTATTTCCCATGAAGTGATGGGACCGGATGCCATGATCTTAGTTTTCTGAATGTTGAGCTTTAAGTCAAAATTTTCNAAGCATCTTTTAATTTCATGGCTGCAGTCACCATCTGCAGTGACTTTGGAGCCCAAGAAAAGAAAGTCTATCACTGTTTCCATTGTTTCTCCATCTATTTGCCATGAAGTGATGAGACCAGATGCCATGATCTTCTCCCCAGGACGTATTAAATCAGTATTATTTTTTATAATAAGTACTTGAAAATATCTTTGATTTGTTTTAATAAACATTACTTAAATAAGTATTCTTTTTATTCAATCACAGAAATTTGCCCAATTTTGGACTGAATAAAATTAAATATGTTGTTTCTTTGCAAGATCTAGCAGAGGCTTCAGTATGAAAAACATGCTTTAGAAAATTGGCAAGCAGGAGTGAAATACACACTGTTTCACAAACGTGTGGTCTTGTTTAATCAGGAGCCCTGCCTCAACTTGACAAATATGGGACAGATGATCTTTCAAACCATGTGGAGTTCTAGCACGGTGCTTCTGCTATGTGCTCTTCCTTGATATATCTAGTAGCTTTATTTTCTAAAATAATAGGTGGACCCACTTCCAGGTTTCCCTCTCTCATTATCAGTGTGATTCTGTTTGCGTTTTCTCAGCTAATGTTTTTTCAGATGCTGAAAATTATGTAATTAGCTGTGAGGTCTCAAGCCATAATTTGGGAAACATTTCCCACTTAAATTAAAGGCTCTGCATGCCCACCCAATCCGTAATTGTGTGGATCTTTCAAAACTCTCCGTTGGCTGCATTTAATTGTTAAACATTAATTTAGTGGGGGAGAATCTTCAAAGAAGGGGTAGAGGGATAGAGGAAGCGTGGCTGGTAGGACCAAATATTAATAGGTTGGTTAAAAGCAAAACAGTAATTCTTCCCGTCTAAGCTTGCCGCCTTTGGTCGTATGGAAAAGAAACAATCGGTTATTCCGGGATTATATAGGTTTCATTGACTTAAAATGACCTAAAAGCAGCCAGAGGGAGATTTACGTTGTCTTTATATTTTGCCTGAGGAGACAGAAAGAAAAACAGAGTTTTGTTTTTTAAAATCTGAAATGCTCTTTTCCCAATGTGTTCGTTAAAGAATGCAGTGCTATTTAACAAAGACCAAAATTAAAACGGAAAAATCCCATTTTGACAGCAGTGTTGCTTGTATAGCCATGTAGCTCGGCAAACTCCAGGCCTGTCCCTGGTGCAGGGCAGGACTTGACTCTTGGTGGGCATCTGAGTGGAGGCTGGAGATGTGTGGAGTTGCCATGGTGATGGCTGTCAACAAAGGTTACCCCTAGTGGAACCTCTTTGGCCCCGTGACCCACACACAGAGTTGGAATAATAGACTCTGTAAGTGGCTTCTGCTCTGCAAATAGAGACAGGGCTGGAAATCAATTATTAATGAGCTGGGTGACATTGACATTCATCCACATTTAATAAGCACAGCCCGGCAACCAGAGGAAAGCTAGGTTTTACCCAGCAAAGTCCCACGGGTCTGTGGGGAATTCAGAGAAAAAGAAAAAGCTGGGGACAGAAATGCAAAGAGAAAGGGATGAGATCTATAGCCACTAAATAGATTTTAATTATTTAGATTCCTCTGCTTGACATTCCTTTTGATACCAGTTTTTAATCCTAAATAAACTCAAAGGATTTGACAGTCAGATCATACAGAGCATCTCCTCTGTGCTGCCTCCCAAATGCCAAGCAGAGAGATAAATCAGAGGTGAAGGGCTTATCCACAATTTGAGCATGGGGAGCAGATTACAGTGTTCTGATAGACTCATTGGCCGCACCTTCATTTGTGATTCTAAAGCCCTTCAGTTCGTTTTTGGACTTCTTTGCAGGCAAGTGCAATATTAATGTAACATTTAAAAAAAAAAAAAGATTTTGAAATATGTGTCTTCTTTGCCTGTGTTCTCCATGCAGAATAAATAGGACTTTGGTTTCTAAGGCTTTCTGCAGAAATCACTCTGGTTTGTCTTTTTAATTTCCTTCCAAAGCAGACTGTGATTTCTTTATATCTAAACAAGTGCAGAGAAAAGCTGCGTTTGCACTGAACTGGAGGCTGACACAAACTACATATGCCGTCTTTCTAAGAGGGGGCCTTGTTTTATTTAAAAAGATGTTCACACTCTAAAGTGGGAACGGAGCGGGCAGAGGCACAGATAATTTTCTAGAACCACTTCACAGATTGGTAAACGAGGACCCAAAGGAATGAGCTGACTGTGAAATTTGTTCAACTGACCTTTGAATTAAAAACGCCAGCCAGTCAGCTTCCCTTCGGTGCAAAGTTTGTCTAGTGTGGGGCCTGGCCTCTCACCCTTTGATATTCTCGTAGTTTTTCTGGAGTCCGTCACTTGAAGGGCTGGGAGGGAGGACAGGACCATCCTCTGCCTCTGCCCTCCAGACCCATCCCAGCTTCTCAGACTGTTCCTTCCGCAGACCTGGCCTTCCTAGATGCTGGTTCATGGAACCCGGCATGGCGGTGAGGGGAGGTTTCTCGGGGAGATGTGTTGCTGGCCTCCTGGGTCTGCAGCGAGTTACCCATGTCCGTGGAGCCCAGCCTGCCTCGCAGCATGCTGACAAAGGAGGCCAAGGTGCTCAGCAGAGACTGGAGTCAATTAAAGGCTGTGACTTGGGAAAAGCCCTCCTTGCGTCTCCCTTTGTAATCTGGACCCTTCACCTTTTGATATTCTAGACGCTTTTCTTTTGCCCTCTGTCAGCGCAGAAGTTCTGAAGGTGACTGATGTCTCAGGCCAATAATTACATGTGGCAAAAGTTCTTAAGCTACCGGTTTAGATGCCTCTAATCTCAAGGCAAAAAGCTTGAGGTTTCACAGTCCCTTCCTGTTGGGCAGGGTTGAGACATTGGACAGAGGGAGCCCATCAGCGTGCTCCCTGAGAGTAACTCGAGGCCTGCCTCTGCATGTGCTAGAAGTCTCTTGATATCAGAATCAGATGGTAGGGGGCTCTCCCCTTCTTTGGCCATTGCCGACACCATTGTGTTTATTTCCATGGGAGGTGGGAAGTTTGGATTTACTGCTACCAGAATCCTTCAGTTTCAATTATTATATTTTGCAGTCTTATCATTTTATGACTTCAGCTCCTTAGAGACTGTTTAATTTGCATTCTGTAAGACCTTACTTCAGGCGCAGTATCGGGTCAGCTCAGTGAATCAACAAATACTTATTTGGGCACATGTCATGCTTTGGGCACCGAGCTAGCACACAGCAGTGGACTCCATACAGGGTCCCTCTCCCCATGGACATGTGGTGTAACTGGGAAGACCAGGCTGATACATGTGGAAAGTGCCAGCAGAGGGGGGGCTGGGTCGGGGGGACCTTGGGAGCCTGGGCAAGGGTCATCTGACTTAGACCTGGGGTTCAGGGAAGATTTCTTAAGGAGCTGCTGTCTAGCCTGAGACGGAAGAGTGGATCTGAGTTTGTGTGTGACAAGGAAAGGAGAGCGCTAGATCAGAGACAGTGAGCTGGGAGATGAAAGAAGCTAGAGGAGGTGGGTTGGTCTTTCTCCTGAGAGTAAGCTTTGGAGGGTCTTGCAACAAGGGAGGAGCTTAATCTCTTTCTGTTTTAGTAAATTCACTCTGGCTGCACTGGGACAATGGTTTGGAATCTGGGACTTAATGCTATTGTTTTGTTTTGTTTAATAGTAAGAAATTGGCTCCCTGTGGGCTAGGGGAGGTGGTCCCACAGATCACAGGGCCAAGAGAGGGCTAGACAGCCCCTGTCATGTGCTGGAGCCTCACATCTATTTGAGCCCCCCTCTTCCACCGCTGGGGCTTCCCTGGTGGCTCAGACAGTAAAGAATCTGCAATGTCACCACTTCAGTCACGTCCGACTCTTTGCAACCTTATAGACTGTAGCCTTCCAGGCTTCTCTATCCATGGGATTCTCCAGACAAGAATACTGGAATAGGTAGCCATGCCCTCCTCCAGGGGATCTTCTAGACCCAGGGATCGAACCTGTGTCTCTTATGTCTTTTGCAATGGCAGCTGGGTTCTTTACCACTAGCGCCACCTGGACCTGGGTCAGGAACATCCCCTGGAAAAGGGAATGGCTACCCACTCCGGTATACTTGCCTGGAGAATTCCAAGGACAGAGAAGCCTGGCAGGCTTCAGTCCTTGGGGTCTTGAAGAGTTGGACACAACAGAGCGACTGACACCTCCCACTGTCATTTGCTGCAGGCAGCTCACCCTGTCCCTAGACCCTCAGTTTCCTCAAATGCTTGTGTCCCGTGTGTAAGTCATTTGCTCCAGCACCACCCCGCAACCTTGGCTTATGTAGACGTCCTTCTCCTCCTCCCCCTGCTCCCAGTCTTTCTTTCTAAAAATAATATCCCTGGGCCTGCACACACTCACACACGCTTTTGGCCGTCTTTGAATTTGGAAGGCGGTCGTGTAGTAGAATTCCGGAAGGCTGGCTTAAGGTACCCATTTATTTTTGAAAAGTAGTTTCCTGCTTTCCAATATTGCAGGGGATATTTCCCCTGTCATTTAGAAGAGGGGCCTGGTGAAATAACAAGTCAGGCATGAGGGGAACATGCATCACCCCCACTCGGAAACTCCGGTAGGAAATGAAGCTCTGAGCCACTGAAATAACCCAGGGAAGTCACACACAGTGAAATAGCGCATTCAGGATGCACTGGGGGTGAGTTATGGCCCCATGCGCCCCAGGCTGTTTCAGATGCAAGACTCTGGTCACCGGATGCTGTGGGGACCCCTCACCTCTCCACCCTGGTGTCTTCTACTGACTGTGATGCTTAACTGCTCTCTCTTCAAAGTCCTGGGGGCCCTATTGTTCCGGTGGGTACTAGTTCTGAAATGACTGGAGAACCTCGTGTCACTCTTGGTGCTAAATTCAGATTCTGCTCTGACTTCAAGAATAAGAGTCAGAATTTGAATGAGACTGAACATAACGCCTCCTATTGTTCACTGAACTATTAGTTTGTGCCCGTCTCTGTGGTAGGTTCTTCAGCCCATGTTCTCGGCAAATCCTTCCATCCAGCCAGTAGGGAGTTCTCTCGGTCCTTTTACAACAGAAGTAACCAGGCTTGAGGAGATAATGTGGCTTGCCCATGACCCCTGACCTGTAAGCTACAGAACCGGGGTTCAAACCTGACACCTCTTGATTGCAAAGGCCACATTCTTAACCACCTCGTTTTGCCATCACTCACCCACTGGGTGAGCCTTCCCTCTCTGGGCTCCACTATCTCTACCACATCAGAATGAGACGGAACCTTTAGTTCACAGGAAATCGCTTAAGGAACCTCCAAATGTAGAAGTGAGAAAATAGTTTTCCTGGATGGAGGGTGGGTATGTGAGGCTCAGGGTAAGCAGGAGAGGCCCTGAAACACTCAGCGAGTCACCTCCCTCCATGAGGGGCACACATCTGAGCTGTGACCCTGACCTCGCACCCCAGCCCCAATGGAGGAAATTGCCTCCACGTCTCTTATCTGCTCCCCTCGCTGCCCTGCTCCCTGTCCTCCCCCTCCCATTGTCTCTGCCCTTCTTGGCAGTCTTCTGCTCTCTGGTTCCCTTGCTTCCTCTTGTCTGAGGTGGCACTCATTCAGAGAGTGGGGTGGGAATAGAAGTATTAACACTCACCATGCAGGATGGTGGCGAGGGTTAGATGCCCACATACATGCCATGCACTCAGCCCAGTGCCTAGCACAGGGCAGTCAGCAGCTGGTGGATCCTGCCGTGATGCATTTGAGGAATTGGAGGCACAGGAACACTTAGAGTCAGGAGCCCTGGTTAGAATCTCTAGTCCCAAGTGGCTCCCTCTGCCCCATCACCCACCTCCAGAGGCACAGAAGCACCAAGAACTCTTCTTGGCCACAGCCCTTGTGCCCAGCCCTTGTGCCCACTCCTGCTTGGGATACCCCCTCCAGACCTCCCTGTGTCCCCTGATGGATGCCTCTTTTGCTAACCCAGAAAATGACCCTGTTAAGGGAGAAAGTGTAATCCTTCGAGTCTAACCTTAAGCTGCCCTGGCTGTGACTCGGTCTTTTGCAGTTTAACCTGTCTTGCTGTCCCCTGGGAAGACATTGTCCAACTTATGCCCCAGATTTCTAGGGACAGAGGATGTTCACCAGTGAAGAAAGATTTAAGGTGATTTTAGTGGGGAAGGGGTCTTTCCTGTTCCATTGTGAGCCCCATGAGAACAGGGAACCCATCTTTCCTGGCTGCTGCCCTAGAAGCCAGTATTGGGTCAGGTTCCTACAAGGAGTTCATTAAAATGATTCAGAATAAAGGGAAAGGTGAGTTGATTAGGTAAGAGCAGCACACAGTGAGGAAGGAGCTTCATCAGCTCCACTGGAGGTGAGAATGCAGCCAGAGACAGCCCTGTGTTCGGGCTGAGCTTGATTCCAGCTTCAGCATTTAATCCCCGTGTCACCCCGAGCAATGGTTTTGACCTGTTAGAGCCTTGTTGTTTGCATCCCTCAAACTACAATGAAAAGAATATGTACTTAAGAGGGGCTCAGGGGGACTTGATGACTTAGTAAATAGAAACAGCCTTGGAAACTGTACTAGACACCTGGTTTGTGCTAAGTATTGTCATCATTATTACACACTTGAGATATTAGAGGGGTTTGTTTATTGTTTGAGGGCAGGTGTGTGCCTTATTGAGTTTCATGCCCCAGTACTACCTCATGAGGGCTTCCAGGTGGCGGGCACAGTGGTAAAGAATCCACGTGCCAGTGCAGGAGACGTAAGAGATGCAGGTTTGATCCCTGGGTTGGGAAGATCCCCTGGAGAAGGAAGTGGCAACCCACTCCAGTACTCTTACCTAGAGAATTCCATGGACAGAGGAGCCTGGTGGGCTACAGTCTGTGGGATCATAGAAGAGTTGGACCATACTGATCAGTTGAGCACAGGCTAGCTCATGCCTAGCACCTAATAGGAGTCCCTATTGCTGGTGCTGTTTGCAATGATAAAGAAAAAGTTATCATACAGTGTCGGCCCTTGAGTCAGAGGGAGAGACCTTTGCAGCCGGAGGCGCTGTGATCAAAGCATTGAAACCTTGAGCAATTTAACCTAGGTCACCCTCTGTGTTAAAGATGAAGCTGGGACCAGGACGCAGGTCCAGGCAGGACAGAAGTTAGCCCTGCGGTCTTTCCATTCATTGTGGGGGCTTCTCCATGTCACAGTCACACTTTCCGTGACCCTTGCTAGGTTTACACCATAAGAGAGATCTGGAACACCTATGGAGGGGATGTTGTGGCTCCAGCAGTGATCCCATACGGTCCTGGAGTCGTGGGGTCAAGCAGCCTTGGGTACGGAATATCAGCATGGAGAGGCTGCAGCCTGGAGGACAGTCTCCCTGGGTTTTATTTGCCAGTCTTTTTATAACCATGATTAATGACTCTGAAATTTACAAGCCTCTCATTCAAACAAGTGAGAGGAGCTCCCCAGGATTGCTTTGTGCCTTTAAACTCTTCCAATATGTTGAAGCTGGAAAGAGAAAGGAGGCGTCTCCATCATTAGCAGCAGTGGTCTAGGGAAAGCCAGGTTTTCTAAGAAAGGCACAGGGAGTGGGGGCGGGGGGTGGGGCAGTGTCTATCACTGAGCTGGAAGCCTGAGCCTGACTCAGAATTCCCGTCAGCAGGTTGAAATCAGGCGGAGAGTTACCTCCTCTCCTGACTAGATTGTGCATATCGGTGATTTGTGCATGCTGTTATGCGCCAGGCCACCCTTTATCATCTTCTTAAAGGGAACTGAGAATCTCTGGGGACCTCTCTGTGCTCTGACATTGTGCGAGCAGGAAGTTGAGAGCCATTACTATGAAAAATGGCCGCAAGGATGCAGATGCACACCAGGGGCAGACAGTGGGCTGAGCAAACACATTTATGTTCAAGGGGCAAGGGAGGAGTGGCTTGTCATGAGGAAGGATCAGCTTCCTTTCTCAAGGAGCTGCTCCCAGTGACTGCTTTACAAGATGGGAGACTTTGTGCTTGCTTTGTCAGGGGCTCCTGCTTGCAACCCTTGTATCGATTTATTCCAAGTAGTGTTGGTCAGCAGTGGGAGTCTTGCCTTCTGGAGAATTACTTCTCCTTAAAGACATCCCCTTGAGCAAGCCCAGCCTGAGGAGTAGCAAGCCAAGGCCCCCAGGGGGGGATTATTCACTTAATAATCAGGTCTTTCCTCTTGATTCCCTCCTTGACTCCCTTCCCCTCAGCCTGTGCCTCTCTATCAAGGCAAAAATCTAATCAATGGAATGCAGGAGCAAAGGGACTTGAAAAAAATCAGAGGAGGGATCGACGCAGAAATGCAACATAATGAGGTTCCCTGAGCAGACTTCAAAAGGTCAGTTGGACTCTGGAGCCCCATGCGATGACCTCACGATCAAACTATTCCTTCGTAGCCCTGTTAGGATCCAAATTGTGCTCATGTGTGAGCCGGAAAGGTGTTCTGGTGGGAGCAAAGCCCACCCCCGCCCCCACCTCCAGCTGCCGCCTGCAGTAATTGGGCATCGTAACTCTTAACACTTGGATTTGATTTTCCAGGGAAGACAAGCCAAGTTCCTGTGCATGGGTGCTGCGTTTTCATCCGTCTCTTCCGTCTGATTTCCCTGCTCTTGCAGCCCGAGCCTAATGCAGGAAGACAGTGTGGCTTTTGATGCCAGTAATCTTGGAGACCTTTGCTCCTCAGCTGAAAACTGGGCTCTTGGAAGGTGAGGTTCTTAGGCTCCAGTGACTGTAGGAAGATGAGCCAAGGGGGAGATGGGCTGTTATTACTGAAGACATTTTAGGAAGCGGCCATGCTGTTCTCCAGGCCTAGACACCAGAGACTGATGAAGATAGAGAGGACACATAGATACTTCAGCCACACCCAGCACTGTCGACTACAGTCCAGGGCCAAATCCAGCCCTCCACTTACTCTTGTTTTATTGGATCGTGGCCATGTCCATTCATCTACTTATTATCTGTGGCTGCCTTCATGCCACAAGTGCAGAATTGAGCAGTTGTGACAGACACTGTAATATCTGCAAAGTCTGAAGTTTTTACTCTCTGACCTTTTACTATCTCTCCAATCCCGATTCACACATTGATTCTCACAAATCTATAAATCCCTTATATCCCAGAGCAAATTATCCTTGGTTTGGGATCAGGTAAGATGGGCTTCCCTGGTGGCTCAGCAGTAAAGAATCCTCCTGCCAAGCAGGAGACCCAGGTTCAATCCCTGGGTTGGGAAGATCCCTGGAGAAGGAATTGGCAACCCACTCCTGTATTCTTGTCTGGGAAATCTCATGGACAGAGGAGCCTGGTGGGCTATGGTCCATGGGGTCTCATCTCAAGAGTCCAATCCTACTAAACAGTGGCAGATATGGCAGAGGCAGTTCTGGGCTCCAAGTGCAAGCCACACCCACGCTTGTCCTTTGAGTCATCCATTCAAGGCTCGCTTGCCCTGAGATGTTATCATCAATGTCATCATCTTCATAGGCCCTTCCTCTGGGGAACTCCCAGGCTTATTGGCCCCAACTACTGTGGAGAAAGGATGCTTCTGGAAAATCATTATCTGTTCAAACAAGACAAGTCCTTTGCTCTCATCTACTCCATTGATCTGATTTTAGAATTAAGGAAACTGAGATTCAGTGGAAGGAAAGGTCTTATTACAGATCTCAGTTCAGTTTGGTTGCTCAGCTGTGTCCAACTCTTTGCAACCCCATGGACTGCAGCACGCCAGGCTTCCCTGTCCAACACCAACTCCCAGAACTTGTTCAAACTCATGTTCATTGAGTTGGTGATGCCATCCAACCATCTCATCCTCTGTCATCCCCTTCTCCTCCTGCCTTCGATCTTCCCCAGCGTCAGGGTCTTTTCCAATGAGTCAGCTCTTTGCATCTGGTTACAGATCTCATGACGAGTTAATAGCACAGTTGGAACCAGAATCTAGGTCTTCCAAGCCAGGGAACTTAGACCCCAGTAGATGGNCATCTCATCCTCTGTCATCCCCTTCTCCTCCTGCCTTCGATCTTCCCCAGCGTCAGGGTCTTTTCCAATGAGTCAGCTCTTTGCATCTGGTTACAGATCTCATGACGAGTTAATAGCACAGTTGGAACCAGAATCTAGGTCTTCCAAGCCAGGGAACTTAGACCCCAGTAGATGGCTGAATTAATTTTGCCCTGTCCTCTGAATCTGGTCAGTAGCAACCAGTGCCCTTGGCACCATTTTGGGGAGCAAAAGTTGACTGTGTGACTCACAGTGTCTACCTCTGAAGAGCATGTCCTTGGTTCCTTCTTAAGGGCGACTGATTGCAATGATCATTCATATAAATTGCACTTGTCACTCCTCTGCACAATGCCAGACCAGGAGTAACATGAGCTCCTTGTAAAAACGAACCCCCCTTTTTTTCAGGGTGATTATAAATTAGATATGAATGTAGGCTTAGGATCCTGGCAGACACTGTCCCAGGGAATTCTTTATATTGCGTACATTTACAGAATAACCTTTGAAAAGGTTAGGCCACTGTTGGAACTGAAGTACACCTTTGAAGTTTAAAAATTCCAAAATATTTGGTGAATATAATAATCCCAACTGTCTGTCCTCTCCGAATTGCTGTACAACCCCTCACCGAGATATTGTTGAAGGAGTGAAAACATGAATTGGACTCCAAAGAGCCATCCAGGGGCTCATTGGAGAATTGACTTACATTCATATCAGTATGTGAGGATGTCTCAGGGTCCGAACATGGGTCACCTTGAATTTTCTCCACATTTCAAGAATCAAATGATTGTGACTGATGTGATTTGGCTGATAGGAAGAGAAAAACCCAAAGAATCAGAAGGTAGAGTTGAAGGGTGACTGGTATTGATGGCAAACAAGACAAGAGCACAGTGGCTCTGGCCTGGAATTTCCCACCCCTGGGATTTCCAGACATAGAAACAGAGTCACGTCAACATCACAGTTCGGCTCTGGCTTCTGCTTCATGCACTCTCTGACCTGCCGAGCAGCCTTGGACTTTGCCTCTCTCAGATTTCCTTTCCTCATCTTTTTGCTTAAGGTAGTGGTTCTCCACTGGGACACTAGGCAGGGTCCAGGGACATTTTTGATTGTCAAACTAGGGTTTTAAGGCATCTATGTAAATAGATGCCAGGGATGTTGCTAAACACCTTGTAATTCATAAGGTAGTGCTCCCTCAAACCACTTCCCCTCACCCCCCAAAAAATTTTCGTACAAAAAAATCATTGGCCTAAAAAGTCAAAAGTGCTAACACTGAGTCAAAAGTCCTGACTTACAGGAAGGGTCTCGACCTTGCTCAACATGTATCTGTATCAGAATAAGTACCATGTCTTGCACATAATGGTCACTTTATTGTTATCTGCTTCTTTGTTAAAATTTTATTGGAGTATATTTGATTCACAAGATTGGGTTAGTTTCAGGTACACAACAAAGTGTTCTAGATATGTGTGTGTGTGTATATATATATATATATACATGCATTCTTTTTCAGCTTTTTTTTAACACATAGATTCTTACAAAATGTTGAGTAACATTCTCTGTGCTATACAATAGGTCCTTGTTGAGTACCTATTTTATATATAGTAGTGTATGAATGCTAATTCCAGTCTCTTGATTTATCCCTCCCCTCCATGTTTCTCCTTTGGCAATCATAAGTTTGTTTTCGATTTCTGTGAGTCTCTTTCTGTCTTATAGATAAGTTCATTTGTATCTTTTTAAAAAATTAGATCCCATATATGAGTGATACCATGTGATATGTGTCTTTGACTGACTTCACTTAGTGTAACCTCTAGGTCCATTCATGTTGCTGCAAATGGCATTATTTCATTCTTTTTTGTGGCTGAGTAATATTCCATTGCATATAGGGACCACATCTTCTTTACTTGTTCCTCAGCCCATAGACATTTAGGTTTCTTCGGTATCTTCGCTTTTGTAAACAGTGCTGCGGTGAACACTGGGGTGCATGTGTCTTTTTTGAATTACGGGTTGTTGTTGTTTTTTTTTCTGGATGTATGCCCAGGAGTAGGATTGGTGGGTCATATGGTAGTTCTATTTTTATTTTTTTTTTAAATTTATCTATTTATATGGCTGAACGAGTTCTTGGTTGTGGCACAAGAGATCTTTGAGGCATGCAGGAGTTTTTTTAGTTGTGGCATGTGGGATCTAGTTCCCTGACCAGGGATCAAACTCGGGCCCAATGTATTGGGAGCACAGAGTCTTAGCCACTGGACCACCAGGAAAGTCCCTATTTTTTCTTCTTTTAAGGAACCACGTTACTGTTTTCCATAGTGGTTGTACCAATTTATACTCCCCCTACTTCCAAAGTAACTCAGTGGATGAAGAACCTGCCTGCAACACAAGAGATGCAGCTTCGATCCCTGGGTAGGGAAGATCCCTTGGAGAAGGGCATGGCACCCCACTCCAGTATTCCTGTCTGGAGAGTCCTGTGGGCAGATGAGCCTGGCGGACTACAGTTCATGGGGCCACAAAGAGTCAGACACGGCTTAGCGACTGAGCTGCCCGCACAGCACAGCGGTGTAGGAAGGCTCCGTTTATTCCACACCCTTGCCAGCACTTATTGCTTGTAGTGGACACTTGAGAAATATTTATTGAACACAAAACATATGAAAATAGATGGATATATGAATGACTGAATATTATACTTGCCTTATAAAAGTGCTAAAATGGTTACTAAACATTTTTAGCACTAAAAGTGTTAAAAATATAGCATCTTGGCATTATGCCCAGCACACAGTAGGCTTTCAGCTAATGGTAGCTCACAATGATGCTGATAACATTTACCTGAATTTGCTTCATACTCATTTTAAATACCAGCTGAGCCACATTCACTTGTTTTCATCCTTTGCCAAGATAATAGGCAGTCTGTGCAGGCAAAAAGCCCAGTGGGGCTTTTACAAATATTGGTTTACAAAGAATCTTTTTCATCTTGTGTTTTGCAGATAGGTAAGCCAAGGGCCACTTGGTTGTGCCTTCATTTCCGCTCCCTCTGGCAGACTTTTCCTAGGCTGGGTTTTGTTTCTCTAAAATTATTGTTTCATTGCTTTGTTGTTCTGAAGGAACCTGTTGGTTAATATTAATGCATTTTTATCTTGGGCCATTTCCTTCCTGTTCTTTTTTCCAAGCTGCCATCCTATTTTGCTTCATCCTTTTTAATATCAGTGCTGCTTGCAGAGCCCTTTCACATGCACACACACATACACATACACACACTTCTAAGCCTCAGAGCAAGACTGTAGGGGTGTCATCATCTCCATGGAACAGATGGAGAAACTGGGACTGGGGAAACTCAACGATAGCTAATCAGCAGCTTCTGGTTCCTCCTTATTACTCTCTCCTTAGATGTGAGAACTGCAAGAGATTTAGGGACAGAGGTCATGGAAGGGGTGCTGACTTGCCCAAACACACACAGGAAGTAATATCCAGGCAGGTCTACTAATGCTCCCATCTTATCTTTGTCAGCTCTTGTTTCCCCCACCCACTTCTGAAGATTGTTTAGCAACTGGATCTCTCATGTAGTCATTTATTCATTCATTTATTCATTCCTCCTCAGTGCCCAGAGGCAGTGCCTTTGTGCTCTGTCCTGATGTGAAAATAAAGCTGGGTTTGGGTTGTGTTCTGCCATTTATCAGTAGAAAGCATTTGCCTAAGTTCCTTAGCTGCTGTGAACTTCAGACTCTCTTATCAGAAGTAGAGATGACAACCCTTGACCTGTGTCACAGAGTTGTCATGACAGCCAGTACTGATCAAGGCAATACAAGGTGTTTACAAACTGCATTTTTATGAGTTCCCTCCCTCCCCTTCCCACTCCATGTCTAGAACTGGCCAATAGTAACACTTCCATTATACTGGCATGTGACTTCATGAAGAAAAATAATGATAATTGTGATGGCTAGTATTTATTGAGCCCTTTTTACTGCCAACTACTCCACTAAAAACTTATGATCTCACTTAATCCTCTAAATACTTTTAAATTTTGAGTATCTCCGTCTCACGGATGAGGCAGTTGAAGCCCAGGGTTGCACAGCTAACCACAGGCCAGGCCAGGATTGAATTTAAGTTCTATTGGATTAAAAAACCCATGGTCTTCATTCACTTACTTATGCATTTTTTAGGAACCCTACCCCCACCAGCACCAGGCCCTGCCACTGGCACTGCGTGGCCCTGCAGATGCTTCCTGAACCTTCCCCACCCGCTCAGCCAAAACTAGGCTGGCAACTCATCTCTCCCCCACGAGGTATGGGGACATGTGTCCTCCTGATGGCCAGCAGTCCCATCAGCTGTGTCAGCTGGCGTCCCCGGGAAGTGGGAAGCGGATGACATTAGCACTTCCAGCTGGGAACAGCTGATCTGCACAAAGGGAGGGCCCGGGAGGCTCAGAGGAGCCACAGGAGGAAGTGCGGGCTGCCGGCAGCACCAGCACAGTGACTGTCTGCCGGGCCCCCCAGAGACCCTGGTCCTCGGGCCGGTCCCCTCAGGCTTCCTGAGCCACTGCCTGCCAGAGCGTACTGTTTGGGACTTTCACCCTTCCTGGCTCATCTCCAGGGGTTTCTTCAGGACGAGGTTACTTCATGGCCTGAAGACCACACGGATTGAAATCTCTGTAAAAACCTGTTGAGGCTTTCGTAGTGCAAACACAACTGTGGCCTGTGAACAAATATTGACTTTTGATGCTAACTCTCTCATGGATGGCCACCCTTGGGAGAGGCCCATCGCAGGCCCCTGCACAGGTCAGAGGGAGCCAGAGTCAAGGGCAGATGCATCTTGGATCTCACAGGACCCTCTCCCAGATGGACCCCCGTGGTCTTGGCACACAAGCAGCCTGGAGTATGGCTGCTGCTGGGAGCAGAACAGCAAGACTCCACTGTGCCTCTTGTGATAGTTTGCTAGTGCTGCTGTACAGAGTGCCATCAGCTTGGTGGTTTAAAACAGAAGATTCAGTCTCTCAAGCTTCTGGAGTCTAAAAGTGCAAACTCAAAGTGTCGGTTGGGTCTCGCATTCTCTGAAGGCGCTTCCTAGTTTCTGGTGGTTGCTGGTGATCGCCGGTGCTCCCTGACTTCCAGATAGGTCACTCCAGTCTCTGCCTCCATCGCCACATGCTGTTCTCCTTGTTCTCCTTGTGTGTGCTCTCTGGGTCCAAATGTCCTCCTTCTTCTAAGGACACCAGTCATTGGATTAAAGCCCATCCTTATCTAGAATTCTGAGAGAGATGGGAATACCAGACCATGTGACCTGCCTCTTGAGAAATCTGTATGCCGGTCAGGAAGCAACAGTTAGAACTGGACATGGAACAACAGACTGGCTCCAAATAGGAAAATGAAAAGGAGTACATCAAGGTTGTCTATTGTCACCCTGCTTGTTTAACTTATATGCAGAGTGCATCATGAGGAACGCTGGACTGGAAGAAGCACAAACTGGAATCAAGATTGCCGGGAGAAATATCAATAACCTCAGATATGCAGATGACACCACCCTTATGGCAGAAAGTGAAGAGGAACTAAAAAGCCTCTTGATGAAAGTGAAGGAGGAGAGTGAAAAAGTTGGCTTAAAGCTCAACATTCAGAAAACGATGGCATCCGGTCCCTTCACTTCATGGGAAATAGATGGGGAAACAGTGGAAACAGTGTCAGACTTTATTTTGGGGGGCNATGGCAGAAAGTGAGGAGGAGCTAAAAAGCCTCTTGATGAAAGTGAAGGAGGAGAGTGAAAAAGTTGGCTTAAAGCTCAACATTCAGAAAACGATGGCATCCGGTCCCTTCACTTCATGGGAAATAGATGGGGAAACAGTGGAAACAGTGTCAGACTTTATTTTGGGGGGCTCCAAAATCACTGCAGATGGTGACTGCAGCCATGAAATTAAAAGATGCTTACTTCTTGGAAGAAAAGTTATGACCAACCTAGAGAGCATATTCAAAAGCAGAGACATTACTTTGCAGACTAAGGTCCATCTAGTCAAGGCTATGGTTTTTCCTGTGGTCATGTATGGATGTGAGAGTTGGACTGTGAAGAAGGCTGAGTGCCAGAGAATTGATGCTTTTGAACTGTAGTGTTAGAGAAGACTCTTGAGTACCTTGGACTGCAAGGAGATCCAACCAGTCCATTCTGAAGGAGATCAGCCCTGGGATTTCTTTGGAAGGAATGATGCTGAAGCTGAAACTCCAGTACTTTGGCCACCTCATGAGAAGAGTTGACTCATTGGAAAAGACTCTGATGCTGGGACGGATTGAGGACAGGAGGAGAAGGGGACGACAGAGGATGAGAGGGCTGGATGGCATCACGGACTCGATGGACGTGAGTCTGAGTGACCTCTGGGAGTTGGTGATGGACAGGGAGGCCTGGCGTGCTGCGATTCATGGGGTCGCAGAGTCGGACACGACTGAGTGATTGAACTGAAGTGAACTTATCTAGAATAACCTCACCTTAATGCGATTACATCTACAAAAATCCTAGGGCTTCCCCAGGTCCTCCATAGTAAAGACCCTACCTGCCACTGCAGGGAACACAGGTTTGATCCCTTGGTTGGAAGATCCCTTGGAGAAGGAAATGGCAACCCACTCCAGTATTCTTGCCTGGGAAGACCCAAGGACAGAGGAGGGCTACAGTCCCTGGGGTTGCAGAGTCTGACATGACTTAGTGGCTAAACAACAGCAACAGCAAAGACCCTGTTTCCAAATAAAGTCACACCCATGGGCACCAGGAACCAGGGCTTAAACATCTCCTTTTAGGGGACATGGTTCAGCCCACACCGCCACTCACGGGGCTGTTTTTCTCTTAAGGAAAGATACGTCCCTCCTCACAGCCTCACCAGCTGCCTCCGCGTTACCTGAAGGGGCCTACCTAAATCACACATCTGGTTAGATCACTCCCCTCCATGGTGGTCCAGTCCCCCCAGGGAAGCGTCTGATCTCCTGGTCTGGCTTTCGTCGACCTGTAGCCACTGTTTCCCCTCCACATTGCGTGTTTGAGTGTCCTCTGTGCTTACAGTCCTCTGAGCAGGTCTTGCGGCATGGTGGTTGTTTAGTTGCTAAGTCATGTCTGACTCTTTTGTGACGCTGTGGACTCTAGTCCACCAGGCTCCTCTGTCCATGGAATTTTCAAGGCAAGAATACTGGAGTGGGTTGTTCTTTCCTCCTCCAAGGGGATCTTCCCGACCCAGGGATCAAATCCACAAATCCACTGTCAGGTGGGTTCTTTACCAGCTGTGCCACCAGGGAAGCAGGCCTTGGCCCAGCTGTGTTTAAGGCCCTCGCACACCCCGTCCCACTTGTCAGAAAGGCCTGGCCTCTTCCTCCGGTAATTCCCACTGCTTGTTCCTCACGCCTCAGCCTGGAAGTCGCCTCCTCTCCGGGGCCTTCTCTGACCCTCCCTGATACCGTGCCTCCCAGGCTCTCTCCCCACCCATCCCCAGTGGCTCACATATCACACCGCATTGCAGTTGCCTCTCTACCCGGCTGTGCCTCCAAATTAGCTGCCAGACTTGACGCTCAGGATCTGTGTCTTCCTCTCCATTGAATCCCCAGTCCTGGTTCATGGCCAGCAAAAATGAATGCTTCCTGAACTGAATAACCAGTTGAAGGAGTGAGTAAGGAAGAAAGCAGAAAGTAAAAATAATAAGAATACCCCAACCACATTGCTAATGTGAAAATGAAAGGAGACTCTTTCATCTTTCTGCCAGCAACAACCTGATACCAAATTTAGCTGGTGACAAGTGCTCAGAGAACTGATGTTTCAGAGAACACTGTTATACCAGCATTGGGTCAGAACTGAAGGTAAACCAGGAGGGCCGTTCCTAGGAGTAACTCGACGTGTTGATCGGAATGTCCTGTGCTGGGCCACGCTAAAAGTGACTGGTAGTGCTCATGGCTTTCTTTTGAGTTTTCGGCCCCATTTCGTTTCTCAGCAAAGGTGGAAGACAACAGAAAAAGGGGCTAAACCGAATTGATTTCTTCTGCTCTGACACATGATGGTGTAGCTCTTTTGCATGATTGAACACATCAGCCCACTGAAGAATTAAAAAATCTGTAATCCCCCCTCCTTTTTTTTTTTATAGTGTTTAGCCAAAACAAGCTGTGAAAGAATGTTAAATATATCATTTTGTTGGCACCATCTCACAAGTGAGTCAGTGAGCTTGCTCACATTTACCACTAAAATTGGATTCTAACCTCCCCCAAATTTATGACAACTGCTCCTTCTTGTGGCTTAAATGTTGACATATAATTAATTTAGGATTTCTTTCTAAGGCTTGCTGTCCAGGTTTGTACCTGCCACAGAAATATCCTTGAAAGTTTATCTAAAAACTGGAGCCATGAAAAAGGAAAACTCTACTGAAGCTTTATAAAGCGGGTGGGCTATGCCAACAGGACGGGACCAGGGAGAAAGGGGAGAGACTGCCAAGGTGGCTGGCTGCCGGAGGTGCCAGGTCGGGGACATGGAATTTGCATTTGGGGGAAGCTTTGGTTCCTTCTGCCACTCTTCCTTCTGGGTTGCTCTGATGTGTTCCCTCTTTGCTCTGCATGTGTCCTTTCATGAGATGACCAGACGCTGGTCCAGCCCACGAATAACCTAGGCACGGACACGCTGGACTGCTACTTGGCCACCCTCAGGTCAAGCTGGTCCTGATGCCCATGTCTCTTTATTGTCATGAGCTAGTGTAGAGGAGAAGGTGACAGGAGCTACTGGAAATTATCACCTATAACCTGGCAGGCACTGATGTAGGGACTTTAGGAGTAAGCTTGTTTTATTTTATTGTCTCAACTACCTGGAGAGGTTAGAATTATGATCTTTGCTTTATAGGTAAGAGAAAAACGAAACAAAACCCTGAGGCTCAGAGAGGTTAAGTGATTTATCAGAGATCACTCAGACTAGAGAGAGGAAAAGATGACAGACAGTTCATGTGTGCAGCGCTTCTGTGAGGCCCTGTTTCAAGGTAAGCCTCGGTGGTGGAGTCTCACCCCTCCCACCCACCCTTGGAGGAGAGCCGAGGGTCCAGCAACAGGGTCACTTGAGCCAGGTGCAGAAAGCTAAACAGTGCCTGAGCGTGGACGGCTACCCAGCCTGGCCAAACCACCGGCTAGGGCTTGCTCACCACCATGCTGAGATGCCGGCAGACCTGGGCAGCTGTGTCCCTGCTTCCCTATCACATTCCACACGCCCAGGGGTGAGGGGCCCTTGACCTCACCTTGCTGGTTCCTGACAGCCTTGCTCCCAAAGGGTCTGGACATCACTGGCTACAGACTCAGGAAGGAGAAGCAGACAGTGAACAGAAGATATGTAGCTACTTCCAGTCTATGAGGACTCCTTTCTAGAAACCCAGCCCCAGATTCATGTTGATATTTGACAGAAAACAACAAAATTCTGCAAAGCAATTATCCTTCAATTAAAAAATAAATTAATTAAAAAAAGAAGCCAAGCCTCAGTATAGGGTCCTTTTATGGCACAGTCTGTAAAGGCAGCCCAGGAAACTCACCAAGCAAAGGTAGGAAAGGCCACCGTCCCCCGGCGGCCATCTCCCTGTCACCTGGCCATCACCTGTGTGACCTGGGGCCAGTCCTTCCTCATTCTAACACCTCTGCAAATCAAGCAACTTAATTCCCCATGTCTCAGTGCCACTTCCTGCTGGTGTTGTGACTTTGGAAAGTTACTTAACCTCTCTGAGCCTCTGTTTTCTTAATGTTAACAGGAGGAGACGAATAGTCCCCAGTTCATGGGGTGATTGTAGAGACTAACTGGGTTGATGTGTGGCTCTCAACAGTGAGTAGAGGGTGAGTTTACCCTCCCAGAAGGCTTTGGCAATGTCTAGAGACATTTTTTTAAAATACTTATTTATTTGGCTGTGCTGGGTCTTGGTTGTGGCATGCAGAATCTTTAACTGCATGTGCGGATTTCTTAGTTGTGGTATATGAGGTCTAGTTTCCTGACCAGGGATTGAACCCAGGCCCCCTGCATGGGGAGCATGGAGTCTTAGCCAGTGGACCACCAGGGAAGTCCCGGAGATTGTCATGACTTGGAAAGGGGAGGAATGCTATTGGCATTTAGTGTATACAGGGCAGAGATGGTGCTAAACATTGTACAAAGCTCAGGTCAGCCCCTTGACAAAGAATTAGCCGATCCAAAATGTCAGTAGTGCCAAGTTGAAGATCACTGCTATAAAGCATTTAGAACTCTTCCTGGCATATAGTAAGCATTCAGTAAACATTTGTTATCATCAGTGGATTCACTTCTCCCTTTAATCCCCTGAAATATTTATTGGGAACCCACTCTGTGGTAGGTATATGTGAAATACTGCGATGAGAGAGGCATACACGGTCTGTCCTCCTAAAGGCAGCTGAGGCTACAGTCAGACATTAATCAAATACACAAACTCATGACTGCAAATTGTTGTGAAGCCGGAGAGTGTTGAGGGAGAAAAGGGAGGGCTGAGCAGGGAGACTTGACCAGGAACAAGGCAGTGAATGCTCCCTGAAGATGTGACATTGAAGCTGACAGCTCAGGATAAGCAGAAGGCAACCAGGAAAAGGACGATGGGGAAAGAGCTTCCGGTAGAAGAAACTGCCCCGTAAAAGCCCTGACCAGGGACCCAGCTGTGTGCCTCCTTCTGTGTATGAGTCTACATTCATAGATGGGCGCTGCCAATCAGGAATTCCCCGTGCTCTTGCAGGGGGTTGCAACATTGCACGTGTCTCCATCTAAAGGAAGTTCTCTTTAGCAAAGCCAAGGTCTCTGGGGGTACTGTCAGGTCCCCTGGGGACTGCTGGAGGACTTTGGAGTTCTGCCATACTGGGCTTTGGAAGTGACTCCCAGAGACTCAGAACCAATTGGTGTCATGCTTCAGGTATCCACTCTGTCCTGTCCCAGCTCCTTGATCTCTGGCTCACTTCTTCCCCAAGGCACTTCCTGGCCCTCCATCCTGCAGGCCTACTCTGTCTTGGAAGAGTTAAACCCACCCCCTGCCTGCCAGGACCTTGGGATTTAATAGGAAAACTTCCAGTGAGTTCATGTGTTATGAAAGTGCCTTTTCCCTTCTTTAATCTTCAAAGTGACCAGCGATAAAAGCAGCACAGAAATTCCCTCTCAGGGCACCTCTGCGTCTAAGTTGGAAATATTGGTGATAGCCAAAGCCTCATAACAGATGGGAGAATGGGTCTGCTCTGAGGGGCCCACTGTTAACCGTCTTTCAATTATGCTGGGAGCCCACCCCAGCCTGCCCCCCATCAGTCCTAGTGCTGATTGTAGAGTTCTCTTATTCCTGAGCAGGAGCTGGGGGTGCAGCAAGACTTAGGCTGCAGCCACTGGCCTATGCTCTGCGCCAACCTCCAAGGGCTGACTTGACTCTGACATGAAATTGAAATGTAAATTCAAACTAGAGAGCGTGTCTGCTTTTTAGCACTCAACACTGGGCTTAGATTCCCTCCAGAATAACCTCTGCTCGTCTCACACTTTCCATCCTTTGGAGGGGCAGGAGGGTGGTCATTGTTTCTCTGTAAGATGGTCCACTGGGCAGTGAGTTTCCTGAGAAAACTACACACGTGTGTTTGCAGAGATGGATTGTGATTTTGGAGGCATCTTGTTCTGTGAGAATGTCTTAAAGCCTACACTGTGTAAAGCACATAGTAGGTATTCCATTTGAATCCATCATTATAGAACATATGCTTGGACTTGAGGACTGTGTTTCTTTTGTGTTAGTTCTAGACACTCCAAAATCTTGTTCTCTAGCATTCTGACCAGTTCTTCTGCTGACCAAGCAATAATACCAACATGAAGAGATTAATTATAATCTTTTTAGGTGTCTTGCCTAAAAACCAGAATGGCATCTGTGAGGCCAGTGGCCTGGCCTCGTTGTTCTAGGAAGGTGCCATTTTGTTTATATTGCAATAAAAAGTCCTTTTTGACACAGCAGCTTTAGGTTAAATAGAAATCTCATGGATGAGAAGTCAAGTCCACCAATGTCAGTGGATTTCATGTCAAGGTCTCCCCAGGCCTCTTAAGGTTACCTGTGAAAGGACAAGGGCAGAAAGGCAAGATCCCATGTGTGGGGACAGAGGAGTGGGAGTAACTCAACAGCAGACGTCCTGGGTGTCACTGGGGGAGGATCTAATTTGGAGCACGTCAAGCCTTGGAGTCATACTTTGCTGGTAAAGGCAGACCCTCCCTCAGTAATCTTTTTAGCATCCCACTTCTTCAAAGACACTTGGACTCCAAAGCCCTCATGCAGCCAGAAGACATGTGAATATCCCATCAGTTGCACAGAGGCAATAGATTGAAATCCTCCAGGTAGTTCACTCAATCTCAGAATGATAAATGATCAATCATTGCATTCCTCCTAAATGAAATTAAGATGTTAAGATATATTGCTTAGGGCTTCTGCATGGGATTCCTACAGTTGAATTTCCAGCTGAAAATGTACTGCTGTGGAATTGCTGGGGAAGGGAGACATTTTGAATATATGTTAAAGCAAAACATTTGACAGTGGAGAAGCCTGCTTCAGACATGTTAATTTTTTTCATATTTAAAAGTGATTAATCATCCCAAATACCATGAAGCTGCTGCTGCTGCTGCTGCTAAGTTGCTTCAGTCATGTCCGACTCTGTGCGACCCCATAGATGGCATCCCGCTAGGCTCCTCCGTCCCTGGGATTCTCCAGGCAACAATACTGGAGTGTTGCCATTTCCTTCTCCAATGCATGAAAGTGAAAGTGAAAGTGAACTTGCTCAGTCGTGCCCGACTCTTAGCGACCCCATGGACTGCAGCCCACCAGGCTCCTCCATCCATGGGATTTTCCGGGCAAGAGTACTGGAGTGGGATGCCATTGCCTTCTCCACCACGAAGCTAGAAGACCGTAATGCAAACTCTTGGAAGGGAAGGAAGATGCATGTGGCTTGATACCCCGAAGTGGAGGCTTTTGAAGGAGGCTGTAGGTGAGCTCATGTTGACAGACAAAAAGCACTGACTAAAAATTCATTTGAAAGGACAGAGTCTGGGCAAAACCCTCGGAATACATAGAAATCCACAGATTTACTTTTCAACTAGCACAGAGCAAAATAAGGGGGAGGGGGAGGAGAAGTAGGGGGTGGGGAAGAGGAAGAACAGGAAGAAGTTGCTGCTGTCTTGGAGGAAGGCCTTCTCTTCCGATAGGCGTACGTACAGCAACATAGACCTTACTTTCTTGGGAAGTCTTTCCGACTCTCTTGGCAGATCAGGTCCAGGCTCTGATTTGTTCCTGTAAATTGGGACTTGATGTCCTAGCGTGTGGATTCACCCCATGGCCTCACCACCTGCTAGCTGTGTGACTTTGAGTGTGTGTCTTTACCTCTCGGTGCCTCTTTCTGAAGCAGTGTAATGAGTTAATCGTAGCAACTTCTTCAGAGTGTTAAGTACTGGACACTGTAAATCAGAAGTGCTGTCCTCAGTGACAGTTGCCAGGCCTTTCTTCCTCCTTGGTACTTACTACAATTTTACTTAATAGTCACATGTTCAGTTTAATTATGTATTGAACGTAATATTTGACAGGCTCACTCACTGTGCATTCCATGAAGTCAGAGCTAGTGCGTGTCTTGTTCAGTCCTATGTCCCAGGACTTTGCATGGTTCTTAGTAGATGCTTTCACAATTGTGAGGGAGAGAGGGAAAGAAGGAAGGAAGGATTCTTGTGCTTTTCATAAACATGCTTAAAAACAATATAAAATTCAAACTTAATTTGCCTTTGTGTCTCACTTAACAATCCAGTTCATTATCAACTCTATTGACAAAAAATTTGGTACTTTTTTTTTTTTTTTTTTACCTATTCCTTGATTTGCAAGAGTGTGGATCAGGGCTCACTGAGCTCAGAGACCCAGACTGTCTCCAAAAGGCCTGACTGACTCCACTCAGCTGGTTGCTGGCTTGTGTTGACACGTTCCCCTCTCCACTAACCAAAGAGTCTGCCACTGCCCCAAGAAGGAAGGCTCCTTTTGCTGCCGGAAACTCCACTTTGGTGTTGCTTAGAACACACAAAAAAGTTTGAAGCACGTTGAAGTTAAAGTACAGTTAATCAAATGCAAACTCCACTCAGCCCCTATCCGCCAAAAAGAAACCATTTTAAAGATGATTTTCAGAATCCCTGACAGTGCTGACTGTGTTTATGGCAGTGGGGTTGCCGGTCTTCAGTGGCCGCTGTGGGTGGCGTGTAAGCAGCATTCCAAAATTAAGATCACATTGAACTTGCCGCATTAGCCATTGCCACATCGGAACGCTGATGAGCTTAGTGACCATGACCAACCCAGGCCAGAGCCTGTCAACAGCCAAAGGATCAGCCTCTCCGATGTTTGTGCTTTGCCCGACTTGTTACAAGTTTAATTCTTTGCAGCTTGCTCTTCCTGCTGTTCTGGCCTCTCTCTCCTCTCCTGTGTCTTAAAGAGCATAGCAGTCTGCACCGCCTCATCTAGCATGACCATGGGGGCCCTGGTAGAGGCCAGCAGATGCAGGCACCCCGCTCTCAGGTCTGATGACCCATCAGGTTAGGACTCCAGAAGGTGTGCTTCAGTGTCCTCCCCAGCCTGCCTCTGCCAGAGGTCGCTGGCTACTTCCAAAATTCCATCTGGGAGTGGCCCAAACTGCAGCAGACGCAAAGAACCGCTTGGTTCACCACGTCTCCAGACAAGTGGAGTGCCCCCACCTCTCTTGTACATGAAAGCTTGCTGAGTAGCATTTACACCGCGGTTACTTTGCAACACAGCGCGGCCTTCAGCCCTTCCTGCAAAAAACGAGACCAGTTGTCTCTGTCTCGGGCAGCTGAATGGAGCCCTGGGTTGCAGAGCCCTGGTGGAGAAGAGGTTAAGTCGCTCACCGGGTGGCAGGATCTGTGCTTTCCTGCCCGCACTTGCTCCTGGCCTCAGGCAGTGCCTGCTGTGTCGGGAGGGGGAGAGGGAGGTCTCGCCTGGACCCAGGTGGCCGGCAGGCCAACCGTGTTATTAAGAAACAGGGATCGCAAAACCTTGATCTTCAAAAGAGACCCCTAATTAGTCGCCAGCCCCAAGAGTAAATGGCATTCCACCTCAGCCTGGCGATGTGGGAAGGGCGCCTTCCAATCCAGGGGACTAATTGCCGTTATTGGCTCTGCGAAGATCCTGCTGTAAACACTTGTCATCTGAGCCACTTCTGGTCTGCAGACCTGAGATAGCAAACTGTTCCTGCGTGCCTCAGACTCCCTCAGATGCCCCTTCAGTCCCTTTCTCTAGGTGGGCTATCTCATTCCCGACCCCCTCTCTTGCTCTGATGAGATTTTCCAAGATTTTCCTAAAGCTGAATCCTTGTCAGGAAGGGATTTGAAAACACGCTTTCCTTTATTCTCATCTGAATGTGAAAACATATTCTCAAAAATAAACTTTAATTGCAAGCAGAAGAGATTTATCACGAATCTAACAGAGCATAAGCTTCTGGCCCCTCAAGTACACAGATCTTTCCCCAGGTCCTGGGAGAGGCCTTAATGGTGTGTTCTTGTGACTGTATCATTTTGTGAAGTTTGAACCAGTCAACTACCAGTCAATCTTCTTCTCAAAGAGAGCCCACCAAACGTATAAAACCAAGGTGTGCTCTGCAGTACTCAGTGTGGCTCTTATCTCATGCGCTCTGGTTGCTCCTAGAGATAAGTTTGTTTTCCCTGTTCTTAGACTTTTTGCTTCTTGGTCCTCTTTGGCATCTGTGAAGGGCAGCTTCTTCAGGCCCCGTGCAGGATGCCAGGTTTTATCTGAGTTTACTCCTGAACTTGGGGACTGTTTCAAGACCCTGGATCCATCCCCTTCAGGGGCAGCCCAGATAACACCGCACTCAGAGGGCAAAAGAGGCCAACCTAGAGAGAGGTTTGGGGGCCACAGGAATTTGGGGACTGTGGTTCCCATATGTCAGAGAGAGAGACGGAGGAGGCTGGCAGTGAATACTTTCTGAATGTCCATGTGAAACTTGAGTTTTCTCTTTTAAAGTTTATTTATGTGTTTATTTGGCCGCCTCTGATCTCAGTTCCGGCCTGGGGCCTCTGTAGTTGTGGCGTGCGGGCTTAGCTTCTCCACGGCATGGCAATCTTAGTTCCCATCCAGGTTTACACCTATATCTCCTGCATTGCAAGGCAGAGTCTTAACCACTTGGCCACCAGGGAAGTCCCAGTATGTGAGTTTTCTATTCACCTTTAAGATTAGCTTTTATCAAGCATCTCGGGGCCCTGAGATGACATGTGCCACACATACGGTCATAGCAAGCTATGTGGCAGGACCAAATGCCATGTAATGTCAGAGAGCCTGTTTCCTCAAAAGCTGAGCTTCAGAACTGTTTCATGAGAGAGATAAGGAGTTCCCCTTACTCAGCAATATCTCCTTTGTGTGAACAGTGCAGGGTGTGACAGGAAGGTGCGAGTTCTATACACAAGGCTTAGGATATTTGCTCATAGGATTCCATTGTCTCCATGATGGAGCTGATGGTTTTCCTTCTGCAGGTAACCCAATAACCTCAGACAACCGTGAGGACACAGAGGTGCTGTATTCCCAAGATGTGGGGTTCCCAAGATGACAGGGCCATTTTTCTCCCTCTCCAGGGCTGGGGAGGGGGGGAATTGTATTTGTCGAATCATCTCCAAAAAGATTCCCAAAGCATGATTTGAACCTATACATTTCACTGATTTGAAATGTTAGAAATTGTATGCCAAACTTTTGGTTATTTTAACTAGTTCAGAGAAGAGAGACTAACATGGGTTTTGACAACAAACAAAACCAGTTTTTGTTCTATCAGTAATGTTTAAAAGATTCCAGTTTCAAACTAAACACAATGTGTGGTTATTCTGTCAGCGATTTATACAGCCACCAGGGCGCCACAGCTACACACTGCATACATCATTGTATTTTTTAAATGTACTTAATGAACTTTTTTTTTTCTTTTCTCGTAACTACTTCATTGCCTTAAATGAATGCATTCCACCACCAGGCTCCTCCATCCATGGGATTTTCCGGGCAAGAGTACTGGAGTGGGATGCCATTGCCTTCTCCACCATGAAGCTAGAAGACCGTAATGCAAACTCTTGGAAGGGAAGGAAGATGCATGTGGCTTGATACCCCGAAGTGGAGGCTTTTGAAGGAGGCTGTAGGTGAGCTCATGTTGACAGACAAAAAGCACTGACTAAAAATTCATTTGAAAGGACAGAGTCTGGGCAAAACCCTCGGAATACATAGAAATCCACAGATTTACTTTTCAACTAGCACAGAGCAAAATAAGGGGGAGGGGGAGGAGAAGTAGGGGGTGGGGAAGAGGAAGAACAGGAAGAAGTTGCTGCTGTCTTGGAGGAAGGCCTTCTCTTCCGATAGGCGTACGTACAGCAACATAGACCTTACTTTCTTGGGAAGTCTTTCCGACTCTCTTGGCAGATCAGGTCCAGGCTCTGATTTGTTCCTGTAAATTGGGACTTGATGTCCTAGCGTGTGGATTCACCCCATGGCCTCACCACCTGCTAGCTGTGTGACTTTGAGTGTGTGTCTTTACCTCTCGGTGCCTCTTTCTGAAGCAGTGTAATGAGTTAATCGTAGCAACTTCTTCAGAGTGTTAAGGACTGGACACTGTAAATCAGAAGTGCTGTCCTCAGTGACAGTTGCCAGGCCTTTCTTCCTCCTTGGTACTTACTACAATTTTACTTAATAGTCACATGTTCAGTTTAATTATGTATTGAACGTAATGTTTGACAGGCTCACTCACTGTGCATTCCATGAAGTCAGAGCTAGTGCGTGTCTTGTTCAGTCCTATGTCCCAGGACTTTGCATGGTTCTTAGTAGATGCTTTCACAATTGTGAGGGAGAGAGGGAAAGAAGGAAGGAAGGATTCTTGTGCTTTTCATAAACATGCTTAAAAACAATATAAAATTCAAACTTAATTTGCCTTTGTGTCTCACTTAACAATCCAGTTCATTATCAACTCTATTGACAAAAAATTTGGTACTTTTTTTTTTTTTTTTTTTTTTACCTATTCCTTGATTTGCAAGAGTGTGGATCAGGGCTCACTGAGCTCAGAGACCCAGACTGTCTCCAAAAGGCCTGACTGACTCCACTCAGCTGGTTGCTGGCTTGTGTTGACACGTTCCCCTCTCCACTAACCAAAGAGTCTGCCACTGCCCCAAGAAGGAAGGCTCCTTTTGCTGCCGGAAACTCCACTTTGGTGTTGCTTAGAACACACAAAAAAGTTTGAAGCACGTTGAAGTTAAAGTACAGTTAATCAAATGCAAACTCCACTCAGCCCCTATCCGCCAAAAAGAAACCATTTTAAAGATGATTTTCAGAATCCCTGACAGTGCTGACTGTGTTTATGGCAGTGGGGTTGCCGGTCTTCAGTGGCCGCTGTGGGTGGCGTGTAAGCAGCATTCCAAAATTAAGATCACATTGAACTTGCCGCATTAGCCATTGCCACATCGGAACGCTGATGAGCTTAGTGACCATGACCAACCCAGGCCAGAGCCTGTCAACAGCCAAAGGATCAGCCTCTCCGATGTTTGTGCTTTGCCCGACTTGTTACAAGTTTAATTCTTTGCAGCTTGCTCTTCCTGCTGTTCTGGCCTCTCTCTCCTCTCCTGTGTCTTAAAGAGCATAGCAGTCTGCACCGCCTCATCTAGCATGACCATGGGGGCCCTGGTAGAGGCCAGCAGATGCAGGCACCCCGCTCTCAGGTCTGATGACCCATCAGGTTAGGACTCCAGAAGGTGTGCTTCAGTGTCCTCCCCAGCCTGCCTCTGCCAGAGGTCGCTGGCTACTTCCAAAATTCCATCTGGGAGTGGCCCAAACTGCAGCAGACGCAAAGAACCGCTTGGTTCACCACGTCTCCAGACAAGTGGAGTGCCCCCACCTCTCTTGTACATGAAAGCTTGCTGAGTAGCATTTACACCGCGGTTACTTTGCAACACAGCGCGGCCTTCAGCCCTTCCTGCAAAAAACGAGACCAGTTGTCTCTGTCTCGGGCAGCTGAATGGAGCCCTGGGTTGCAGAGCCCTGGTGGAGAAGAGGTTAAGTCGCTCACCGGGTGGCAGGATCTGTGCTTTCCTGCCCGCACTTGCTCCTGGCCTCAGGCAGTGCCTGCTGTGTCGGGAGGGGGAGAGGGAGGTCTCGCCTGGACCCAGGTGGCCGGCAGGCCAACCGTGTTATTAAGAAACAGGGATCGCAAAACCTTGATCTTCAAAAGAGACCCCTAATTAGTCGCCAGCCCCAAGAGTAAATGGCATTCCACCTCAGCCTGGCGATGTGGGAAGGGCGCCTTCCAATCCAGGGGACTAATTGCCGTTATTGGCTCTGCGAAGATCCTGCTGTAAACACTTGTCATCTGAGCCACTTCTGGTCTGCAGACCTGAGATAGCAAACTGTTCCTGCGTGCCTCAGACTCCCTCAGATGCCCCTTCAGTCCCTTTCTCTAGGTGGGCTATCTCATTCCCGACCCCCTCTCTTGCTCTGATGAGATTTTCCAAGATTTTCCTAAAGCTGAATCCTTGTCAGGAAGGGATTTGAAAACACGCTTTCCTTTATTCTCATCTGAATGTGAAAACATATTCTCAAAAATAAACTTTAATTGCAAGCAGAAGAGATTTATCACGAATCTAACAGAGCATAAGCTTCTGGCCCCTCAAGTACACAGATCTTTCCCCAGGTCCCGGGAGAGGCCTTAATGGTGTGTTCTTGTGACTGTATCATTTTGTGAAGTTTGAACCAGTCAACTACCAGTCAATCTTCTTCTCAAAGAGAGCCCACCAAACGTATAAAACCAAGGTGTGCTCTGCAGTACTCAGTGGGGCTCTTATCTCATGCGCTCTGGTTGCTCCTAGAGATAAGTTTGTTTTCCCTGTTCTTAGACTTTTTGCTTCTTGGTCCTCTTTGGCATCTGTGAAGGGCAGCTTCTTCAGGCCCCGTGCAGGATGCCAGGTTTTATCTGAGTTTACTCCTGAACTTAGGGACTGTTTCAAGACCCTGGATCCATCCCCTTCAGGGGCAGCCCAGATAACACCGCACTCAGAGGGCGAAAGAGGCCAACCTAGAGAGAGGTTTGGGGGCCACAGGAATTTGGGGACTGTGGTTCCCATATGTCAGAGAGAGAGACGGAGGAGGCTGGCAGTGAATACTTTCTGAATGTCCTTGTGAAACTTGAGTTTTCTCTTTTAAAGTTTATTTATGTGTTTATTTGGCCGCCTCTGATCTCAGTTCCGGCCTGGGGCCTCTGTAGTTGTGGCGTGCGGGCTTAGCTTCTCCACGGCATGGCAATCTTAGTTCCCAATCAGGTTTACACCTATATCTCCTGCATTGCAAGGCAGAGTCTTAACCACTTGGCCACCAGGGAAGTCCCAGTATGTGAGTTTTCTATTCACCTTTAAGATTAGCTTTTATCAAGCATCTCGGGGCCCTGAGATGACATGTGCCACACATACGGTCATAGCAAGCTATGTGGCAGGACCAAATGCCATGTAATGTCAGAGAGCCTGTTTCCTCAAAAGCTGAGCTTCAGAACTGTTTCATGAGAGAGATAAGGAGTTCCCCTTACTCAGCAATATCTCCTTTGTGTGAACAGTGCAGGGTGTGACAGGAAGGTGCGAGTTCTATACACAAGGCTTAGGATATTTGCTCATAGGATTCCATTGTCTCCGTGATGGAGCTGATGGTTTTCCTTCTGCAGGTAACCCAATAACCTCAGACAACCGTGAGGACACAGAGGTGCTGTATTCCCAAGATGTGGGGTTCCCAAGATGACAGGGCCATTTTTCTCCCTCTCCAGGGCTGGGGAGGGGGGGAATTGTATTTGTCGAATCATCTCCAAAAAGATTCCCAAAGCATGATTTGAACCTATACATTTCACTGATTTGAAATGTTAGAAATTGTATGCCAAACTTTTGGTTATTTTAACTAGTTCAGAGAAGAGAGACTAACATGGGTTTTGACAACAAACAAAACCAGTTTTTGTTCTATCAGTAATGTTTAAAAGATTCCAATTTCAAACTAAACACAATGTGTGGTTATTCTGTCAGCGATTTATACAGCCACCAGGGCGCCACAGCTACACACTGCATACATCATTGTATTTTTTAAATGTACTTAATGAACTTTTTTTTTTCTTTTCTAGTAACTACTTCATTGCCTTAAATGAATGCATTCCAATAGAATTTGTAACAAATGACCACTTTGTGTTTGCATTAATGCCAAACACGTTTAACAAATTTTTAACAAGGAACCCTGGCAAAATGCCAAACTCCTAGAGGGACACTGAAGGAATGCTATAAATTTAAACTAGATTTTACCTTTTCACTTAGCTCAGCAAGTGTCTTAGGTGTCTTACTATCTCAGGATTGTGGCATTTCTATTTCATGTCAGATAAGTAGTACATTTTCATTACTTTTACGACTTAGCTTGTACCTATTTCCACAGGACTTTTAAATCTATGCAGCTGTGTCTGAAATAATATGATGGCAGCTTCTAAATAGATCTTTACTTCTGCAAAATTGTATCTTTTAAGGGTTGGTGGATGCGTGTCTGTATATACATTTCTTACCAAAATATCTTATAGTGTGCAATTATCTTACAAAATTTACAATGTTTATCTTATGCTGTCAAGCAATTAAACGTAAAAGCAATTGATTATATATATGGTTCTCAAGTGGGGGTCATTTTGCCTACCCCCACCCCAGGGGAGTTTGGCAACATTTGGAGACATTTTTTTGTTGTCAAGGTTGAGAGGAGTGATGCTACTGGCTTCTAATGGGCAATGGCCCAGAATGCTGCTTATAAGCACCCATAATGCACCAGACAGTCCTCACAAATACCTAGCCCACAGTAAATGTCCTCTAGTAAATGTCCACAGTGCCAAGACTGAGAAATTGTGGAGTAGAATGACAGAGGCTGGTAGGCAGTCTCTCGGCTTCAGGAAGGTATTATTTTAAGAAAAAAAAAATACAACTAAAGCAAACTCAACCAATGTGCTGTTTTTGTTTTTGTGTTTTTCTTAAATTATGTAGAGTAACTGACACTGATGTGGGCAGATTTATGACTTGTACTTCTGCCATCTGACCATTGAGAAGCAAAGCAGGCCCATGGTAGCTGGGCCTGAAGTGTCAGTGCTGGGGGTGGCTGGTGGCCCGAATGTGGCACCTGCTCAAGCTGGGCAACGCAGGCTGGGAGCTGCTGTGCCGAAGGCCACCCAGGGCAGTGGGGATGGTCTCCAGGACACACCTGGGGGCAGACAGGGGGTTCCGTACCCACGAGAAGATGGTTTTAGATGTTTCACAGGCAAGCACTTTCATTTTAATAGCTATGAAATTATTAGAAGATATATTCGACAAATCGTGACTCCCCTGGGATATTACAGCAAATCTTTCTTTAGAAGGAAATTTGTTTTTAGAAAAGGTTTTTGAAGAAAAATATTAGTTTTCGGTGGCAGGCATTACAGAAAGGTCACAAAAACCGGGACAGCAGAGCATAAAAGACCGAGCTTGGGGAAGCCCTGGCTTGGGGTGAAGAGACTGTGCTGTGGAGTCAAGACGCTGCGATTTCAGATCAAGCCCCAGGAAGACGGGGGCCTGACCAAGCACGCCCTGCTTTTCTGGTAGCTCAGATGGCAGAGTCTGCCTGCCGTGTGGGGGACTCAGATTCGATCCCCGGGCCAAGAGTGTCCCCTGCAGAGGGGAATGGCGGCCCACTCTGGTATTCCTGCCTAGAGAGTCCCCGGACAGAGGAGCCTGGTGGGTTACAACCCATGGGGTCACAAAGAGTCTGAAACGACTGACGAACCAACACACACACACACACACACACACACACACACACACGTTTCCCTTAAGCTTTTGTTTCGTCACTGCTAAGGGAGTGTCAACCAGGTCAATGTCATAGATCTCTCCAGTTTGTTGGAGAGAGTTCTCTCAAAAGCACAGAGCACCCTTGCTGGCAGACGGTGTGCACACAGTGTTAGCTATGAGTAATTCTGACCACAATAATAATGGCAAAAATAAAATCTCAGGCGCAGTAGTCTATGCTGCCATTTTGTCGTCCACATCTGAATTCATCCAAATCCCTTCACTTAAAGCCTTGTGGATGAGGTGCACCCCGCTGCACAGAAACGGAAGGAAAAGATGGAATCTGGGGCCTCTCGGGGCCCCCATCCCACCCAGCAGGTTCTGCCATCCCAGCAGCAGCTGTCAGGTCTGAGCTAAGGTCTTGCGGGCCCCCAGCAGCCCCAGCCTTCAGGTGCGCGCGTTACATTTTCTTGCCCTGTGGAGCCTTAGGAGGCCCCTCGCAAGGCTACCTGTCACTCTCCACTCATATCTTTGAATTACGGCTTCAAGGTGGTTGCTCCTATCAAGAAAAGTACATGATTTAACATAATTTGTTGCCACTTTGATCACAACAATAATAAATAAATCTTCATGAGGAAAAGGAGAAACCCATTCCACCCAAAAGATAAGTAATAACACAGATGTAGTTATAGATTTTTATCTTTTTTTTTTCCGAGCAGAAACAACTCTATTGGGTTTTCCTGGAAACAGAGTTGCTGGGTGGAGTTATCCTTCAGGATGCCCACTGCCCCAAGAATGAACAGTTCTTCTCTTCAGACTGTTGTTCATTAGCCTATCAGGCACTGGCTTTTATGTGGGCACCATGTGCGATGTCGGGGGCATCCAAAGCTGCTGTGAATGGGTGTCTGTTTTTGTACCTGGGGGCACTCTGCACACATTTGGAAAGCACATGGAGCGTAATGGACATTAACCCAGATGTCAAAAATAGCCTGCGTTTTACTACTGTTATTAAACAGTTTCCCCTTTAACCCCTCCATGTTTACCAAAGACCCCTTTCTCCCCGCCTGTTTCTGCAAATCACTACTGAAAGGGCAGGAGAAGAAAGCCATAATCCGGCAGGTGTCTTTATTCCAAAGAAAAACAGTCTGAAGGAATATTTGTGAGACACCACACGTTTATAGCCTGCTCTCCTGGGGGCGCTTGTCCTGGGGCGAAATCGACTGTTGCACCCAGCTCACCAGCATCCCCCCCCTGCCCCGACACTCCACCCCTGCACACCAACTGCAGGATTCCCTTAGGAAAAAACAAGTCAAGAGCATTGATCCCATTCAGTACTGATTTTTTCACAATAGAAACAGCTTTCTTTTCTGCTCTGTTACTCATTACACATTCTCTGGTTTAAAAAATCCAAAAAGTGTAACCCCCCCAAAAAATAAAAAAATCAAAAGGAGAAACTTTTAAAGCACCACCCAGAAAAGATAATTATTAACAATACTCTGGCATATGCATTTGTGAGTATGGGTATGGTGGTGCAAAAATGAGACTGAACTATATGTATAGAATTGTAATTTTTGTTAAATTTATTTTGGCTTCGTTGGGTCTTTGTCGCAGCATGTGAACTTCTCTAGTTGTGGCGCGTGGGCTCAGTAGTTGGGGCACATGGACTTAGTTGCCTCGTAGCATGTGGCATCTTAGTTCCCCCAAAGGGGATTGAATGCTTGTCCCTTGCACTGGAAGGCAGATTCTTAAGCACTGGGCCACCAGGGATGTCCCCTGTAATCTGCTTTTTTCATTGAAAAAATATGGACATCTTTCCATATTAAAAAAATTAGAATAAAATTGTCATGTAGTCAATAAATCTTAAGCATGACTGTCACAGCTCCCTGTTAAATTCCTTTCAAGCACAAAATTTTCTTATTTACAATAAGAAATGGATAATTTCCAGTTTATTATTTGATCATTCTCTCATTTATATATCTACTTGTTTTTTATCTTACTCTTGAAAATACTGGCCCTGTGAGGGCCAGATGTTGTCTGTTATTTTTACTATTATATCCTTGGCAGCAAGCACGCCGTCTGGCACAGAAAGGAGGTATATTAGTTTTCTATGCTGCATAACAAATCACCACAAACTTAGTGTCTTAAAACAATACCCATTTAGTATCTCAAAGTTCTGTAAGTCAGACAGCCATTCATGCTCCACTGAATTCTATTCTTAGACTTATAAGGCCAAAGTCAAGACTTTGGCTAGATTTAACCTGGCTAGATTTAACCTAGAGGGTCTGGGGAAGTACCCACATCTGAGCTCATTTAGGTTGTGGCAGAAATTAGTTCCTTGTGGTTGTAGGACTGAGGTTCCTATTTCCTTGTTTGCTACTAGCTGCTGGCTTCTCTTGGATCTGGCAGGACATTACCAGGTCCTTGCCCTGTGGCCCCCTCCATCTCAGCACAGCAGTTCCCTCTTATGTTCCAAATTTCCCCGAGTTTCTTCTACCAGCAAGAGGAAAGTCTCTGCTATTAAAGGGCTCTCATGATTAAATTAGGCCCACTCATTTTCTCAAGTCAAGTGATTAGTAACCTTAATTATATCTATAAAGTTATAATCATAGTGTGAGATATTCATAGTCCCAGTGCCAGGGATTGCAGCAGGAAATCTTTGGGGTTTGGGGGAACTTTAGGATTCTACCTGTTCCAGCTGCCCTCTAATACCTATGGAAAGAGTGAGTGAATCAACTTGTTCATTGAATACACATGGCCAGGAGGATGCTAAGTGAACAAGACTGGCCTGACCCTGCTCTCATAGAGCTTGCAGCCTTGACCAGTGTTGTTCAGTAGAAATATATCGCAAGCCACATCTGTAGTTTTGAGTTTTCTAGTAGCCACATTGAAAAGAGTAATAAGATACAGATGAAATTAACTCTAAATATATTTAATTTTATCCAGTATATCCAAAGTATCACCGGAGCACACTTTACACTTACGGTACATCTCAAGTTGGACTAGCCCCACCTCAAGTGGTGAGTAGACACACGTGTTCAGTGGCTGCCATACTGGACAGTGAACGTCTAGGAACGTCACAGAAGAGGGGCAGTGCAGTGTGTGTGAGACTTCCTGTGCACCATCCCACACTCAGGAGGGTCAGGAAAGATCTCCAAGGAAGAAGTGAAATCTAAACTGAGACTGAAGAATAAGTAGGAATCAGTCAGGTCAAGGGTTCATGTGAATGCATGAGTGCATGTCAGAAAGACAGGTCTGTGCAATGAGGAGGAAAGAAAGCTTTAGGACTGCAGAAGCCAGTTCAGCTTAAGGGGAATGGGAAGTGTGGAGCTGGAGAGAGAAGCCAGCAAGCCAGGAGTCCATTCTCCACCCTGACAGCAACGGGGTTGTAAATGAAGGCTGTAACAGGGAGTGCAAGATGAAGTAGATGTTGCTGTTGAAATAGCACTATTGCCTGTGCTGGTGAGAATGCAGAGTGGGTGCTGAAGGAGAGGACACTGGGTGTGTGCGGAGGGGTGGGGGTGGGGGGCCGCTACAACTATCCAGGGCAGGGAGGTCAGGCCAGAGATTATCTCACTGTGGGTGGCTGCCCAGATTGCCTCCTTGGTAGAAGCCAGGATTGCTTTTTTAAAAATTTTAAAAAGTATATGCTTCTTTGCTCCTCAATGAAGGTTCATTTGCCTTTGCAACTCCTGGCAGTGTCATCTGAGATTTCTTTTTTCCCTCAAATCCATTTAGGCCTACTGGCAAATGGATTGTCTGATGGAAGGAGCGGCGACACTTTTTGAGAGTTCCCTTTCCCGCAGTGTAAACCTTACCCTGAAGCAGTGTGTTGCAGTCTCGAGGCAGTGTATTCTGCCTTGTGACCTGTTACCCAGCTGGAAACCTTTGTCTCGACTGAATAAATGACTGTTCTNTAGAATAAAATTGTCATGTAGTCAATAAATCTTAAGCATGACTGTCACAGCTCCCTGTTAAATTCCTTTCAAGCACAAAATTTTCTTATTTACAATAAGAAATGGATAATTTCCAGTTAATTATTTGATCATTCTCTCATTTATATATCTACTTGTTTTTTATCTTACTCTTGAAAATACTGGCCCTGTGAGGGCCAGATGTTGTCTGTTATTTTTACTATTATATCCTTGGCAGCAAGCACGCCGTCTGGCACAGAAAGGAGGTATATTAGTTTTCTATGCTGCATAACAAATCACCACAAACTTAGTGTCTTAAAACAATACCCATTTAGTATCTCAAAGTTCTGTAAGTCAGACAGCCATTCATGCTCCACTGAATTCTATTCTTAGACTTATAAGGCCAAAGTCAAGACTTTGGCTAGATTTAACCTGGCTAGATTTAACCTAGAGGGTCTGGGGAAGTACCCACATCTGAGCTCATTTAGGTTGTGGCAGAAATTAGTTCCTTGTGGTTGTAGGACTGAGGTTCCTATTTCCTTGTTTGCTACTAGCTGCTGGCTTCTCTTGGATCTGGCAGGACATTACCAGGTCCTTGCCCTGTGGCCCCCTCCATCTCAGCACAGCAGTTCCCTCTTATGTTCCAAATTTCCCCGAGTTTCTTCTACCAGCAAGAGGAAAGTCTCTGCTATTAAAGGGCTCTCATGATTAAATTAGGCCCACTCATTTTCTCAAGTCAAGTGATTAGTAACCTTAATTATATCTATAAAGTTATAATCATAGTGTGAGATATTCATAGTCCCAGTGCCAGGGATTGCAGCAGGAAATCTTTGGGGTTTGGGGGAACTTTAGGATTCTACCTGTTCCAGCTGCCCTCTAATACCTATGGAAAGAGTGAGTGAATCAACTTGTTCATTGAATACACATGGCCAGGAGGATGCTAAGTGAACAAGACTGGCCTGACCCTGCTCTCATAGAGCTTGCAGCCTTGACCAGTGTTGTTCAGTAGAAATATATCGCAAGCCACATCTGTAGTTTTGAGTTTTCTAGTAGCCACATTGAAAAGAGTAATAAGATACAGATGAAATTAACTCTAAATATATTTAATTTTATCCAGTATATCCAAAGTATCACCGGAGCACACTTTACACTTACGGTACATCTCAAGTTGGACTAGCCCCACCTCAAGTGGTGAGTAGACACACGTGTTCAGTGGCTGCCATACTGGACAGTGAACGTCTAGGAACGTCACAGAAGAGGGGCAGTGCAGTGTGTGTGAGACTTCCTGTGCACCATCCCACACTCAGGAGGGTCAGGAAAGATCTCCAAGGAAGAAGTGAAATCTAAACTGAGACTGAAGAATAAGTAGGAATCAGTCAGGTCAAGGGTTCATGTGAATGCATGAGTGCATGTCAGAAAGACAGGTCTGTGCAATGAGGAGGAAAGAAAGCTTTAGGACTGCAGAAGCCAGTTCAGCTTAAGGGGAATGGGAAGTGTGGAGCTGGAGAGAGAAGCCAGCAAGCCAGGAGTCCATTCTCCACCCTGACAGCAACGGGGTTGTAAATGAAGGCTGTAACAGGGAGTGCAAGATGAAGTAGATGTTGCTGTTGAAATAGCACTGTTGCCTGTGCTGGTGAGAATACAGAGTGGGTGCTGAAGGAGAGGACACTGGGTGTGTGCGGAGGGGTGGGGGTGGGGGGCCGCTACAACTATCCAGGGCAGGGAGGTCAGGCCAGAGATTATCTCACTGTGGGTGGCTGCCCAGATTGCCTCCTTGGTAGAAGCCAGGATTGCTTTTTTAAAAATTTTAAAAAGTATATGCTTCTTTGCTCCTCAATGAAGGTTCATTTGCCTTTGCAACTCCTGGCAGTGTCATCTGAGATTTCTTTTTTCCCTCAAATCCATTTAGGCCTACTGGCAAATGGATTGTCTGATGGAAGGAGCGGCGACACTTTTTGAGAGTTCCCTTTCCCGCAGTGTAAACCTTACCCTGAAGCAGTGTGTTGCAGTCTCGAGGCAGTGTATTCTGCCTTGTGACCTGTTACCCAGCTGGAAACCTTTGTCTCGACTGAATAAATGACTGTTCTTTGCTACTTTATCTTGGAAAAACATCAAGGACATGGGACATTCGCCGAAATTGTTTTTCACTCATTTCCCCAATCTGTAAAATATGACTGGAGCATTTTAGTACTACTTTGGGTTTCTCTTTACCTTTTAATCATGTGGCCTTTTAATATATTGGTCAGCCCCTTAAAAGGACGATTAAGAAATGCTTAATGCACAAAAGAATTAGAGCTATGCACAGCTCATGAAGCAGAAAGCGTGCTCTGACTTAGAATTTTCATACGAAGTTCGCTGAGATTTTATGTGCCAGAATGAGTAATATGATCTGCTCTAGGAACTCCCTAGCTCTCTGGCTCTGCAAAAGTCATTTTTTGCCCCAATTCAAGTTTCTTAACCAGAAGGGTTACACCAAACTCCTCAGAGTATGAATTAGCCGAGTTCATCCAAGCCACATATTTCATTTGCACTGCTTAACGAGGGTTCAGAATAACTGCCTACTTGTGCAGACGCTGGGATCTTTGGTTGGCTCATTAGTCAGTGTGACTTGAGAAATGCTGTGTATCAGCTACCAAATCAGACAGCTCAGGCTGTATGTAAAAACTGGCTCACACGTGTGTGAGTTGGGTGTGTGTGTGTGTCTATCTGTGTCTGTGTTTGATCTTTCCCCTCCCCGCCTTATTCCCCAGATAGCTGCACTATTGCCATGTGCCTGGAAACTCCCAGAGTAGTTCAAGGCAATATGTGATCGACAACCATGCAGGCACACAATGTCCAGCGTCAGTAGGGAGGAAAGTCATCATCTGAGGGTTCGATGTGGGATTGTCCTCTCTTCTTACCCGTTCTACTGTTTCTTCGCAGGCAGCAGTTGTATGCCACACCCCGGGACCCTTAATGGGAACCGTGAGAAAACTTGAGGTGCTTCCGGATACCTCTTCCCCAGGACCTGAAATATGCACATGGCTGACTGTTGCACTTATGTATAGGGCTAAACATATACACACAAGCCACAGGATGGTGGGGATGATAGCCAACTTCATTTCACTCTGCTCTGGTTAAGGAGATACCAATATTCTCTTTTAAGTTAGGCTTTTATTGTGGCAAGATACATACTAAAAATTGCCCCTGTAACCAGTTTCAGCGTACAGTTCAGTGGCATGTAACACATCCACGGCATAATTCAACCAGCACCACTATCCATTTTCAGAATTTATTACCACAAACCAAAATTCTGTGCCCATTCAAAGATAACTCTCCATTCCCCTCCCCCCTCGGCCCCTGTAATCTCTTATTTATTTTGTGCATCTTTGAATTTGTCTCTTCTAGATGTTCCATGTAAGTGGAATCATACAGTATTTGTCCTTTAGTGACTGGTTTATTTCACTTATCATGATGTCTTCAGGGTTCATCCATATGGTAGCATGAATCAGAACGTCATTTGTTTTGAGGGTTGAGTAACATTCTGTGGTGCATATATACTACCTTTTGGTTATTGTCAGTAAGGCTTCTATGAGCATTTGTGTGCAAGCAGTCTGTGTAAGTCCCTGTTTTTCATTCTTCCAGGTATATACCTTGGAATGAAATTTTCTGTGTACTTTTAAATTGTTTCTCTTAGAAGGTCTGTAAGTGAATGCTAAGTTTTCTGGTGTCTCGGCCATCTTTAATTCTCTAATATCTAAAAAGTCAAGTTTAAAAATAATTTAAAAACCATACTCATGGTAGAAAACCATGGAGAGGAAAAAATGTTGACACATGATCTGGTCACATATAAATAATCTCGGTAACATTTGGGCTTATTTCTGTTCCCTTTCTTCTTGCTTATCAAGAGACATCTCTATCTCTAGGTGAACTATTTTTAAAAAGGCATCTTCTTCAGATGTGTTTGCAGGACATGATTTAACTTCCTATTCACCTCCTCACCCTATTCTTCCTCTGCATCAGCACTCTCCCTGATCCCCATTAGCCCTGATCAAAGAGAGGGATGGCGGGTGGGCACAGGGGTAGGGAGTGTTTACCCGTAGTCCCTCCAATCTCCTGCCAGTTCCTCTCCCTGCTAACCTCTGTGCTTTCTTGTTGCAGCTATCAGAAGGGCTGAGTAAAGGGCAAGCGCAGCTCTGCAGCAATATTCTGATAATCTATTGCAGTGCAGCTCACATCGCTGTTCACCACCACCTGGAGCACTCATGGAGACTGAAGAGGAGCTTTCACCTTCGTTACTGAGCACGATTCTGGTCGACTCAGTGTTTCCTTCATCACCTCCTGTCCTTTCCCATGGATTCAGACACGCTGGAGAGGAGGATGTGGAGGAGTGGGAGACAATGGCAGGTCCTCCATTTTTTGGTCGGGATTCGGGCGTTTAAAATGTGTTCATCTCTTCTGAATGTCATTATCTGATCACATTTTACTTCTGTTACTTAAATTTCACTGGATGACTCTGAACTCCATGGGATCGTAACTGTGGATTCCACTTCTGTTGGACAGCTAGCTTCATCTCCCGTCTCTCTGCTGGTTCAGTCTAAGTGGTCATCTCTAATGCATTAGATTATCAAAAAGTGTGAATTCTGTGAGTGAGTGAGTGGTGCTGGTGGTGTTTGTATACCAAGATGCGTGGGCTGTTTGACAGAGAAACCAAAGCACCAAAAATGGTGAGCCTTTACCCTCCTCTGCGGTTTGAAGAACCACATTTCGATGTGGAGCCAGTCGTTACCTCTGGGCCAGGTTGGAAATGAAATCAATTCTTTAAACCACTAATCCTTGCCAAGAAATCGCCTTATGAGAACGTGGTGTGTGTCTCTGACAATGCATGGCGCATCTAAATCGAGCGTTCATAGTTCTGTTGACCCTGTGTCTGTGCCAGGGAGTGGCTGCAGCCTGAGGCACCTGCATATTTCTATCCCGTGTGTGTCACACGTCCCGCACAGTGGGGCTGCAGCCGAGCCTCAGACTCTCGCCATTCCCGTACATCCGGGTCTCCACGAAGAAGCTGGGACTCATTCATACTCAAAATCCAAACGCTGTCCAAACAGCAAGTGTACGCTTAGATCTTCTGTAAATGAAAGGTCATTTCTCATTTTTCTTTTTGAAAAAAAGCCTCCAACATGGATTCCAAAACATTTTCAGCATCAAACATGAAAACATTGATGAATGAGGAATAATCACAAAAGCTGTGTATCTGTATATAGCTCTACACAACATGTTTGTGGTACAGAGTCATTATTTAAAGCACATGCCAGGGAGAGAGACCACATTTTCAGGTCTTTTACATACAGTGACATGGTCCTGAGGATAATTAAACTCCTCCTGCTTCCTCTGAGATTTAAAAAAAAAAGAAATAAAGTTGTTGTAACTTCATGAAACTCGTGACCGAGTCTGGAAAACATGTGCAACTCTTGTATTGATCCATTTCCTTGTCGATGAAAGAAACCCTTCCACGTGTATGCAAGTGGGGGATGAAAATCTGCATTTCTAGAGGACAAACAGTGAATTTAAGCATGAGTGGCCTTAATAAATATAGTCGTCTTTCTTTGCTGCTGTGGAAAGGATTCTAAGCAGATGTTCCTGAAGTCTTGCACTGAATTTAGTTGTTATTATTACTTCTTAAAATGTTGGTGCAATTAACTCTGGACCTCTCTCGTGAGCCATAGAGATATTTAAAGGTCAGACACCTTATTTATCTATCTGAGAAGACGAAACTGTGTCTGGGTTGCGCTGTTCATCTTGGTGCATTAAAAGTAGTATATTCAAGCAGGTTTCTCGCTTCTGGCTTTGTTCTTGTCCTAAGTATTGCGAATTGTGTAAAGCTTTCATGTTGCACAAGCAATCCAAATACATTCATGTTTAAAAAGTTTGTCCTTTAACTATCAAGGCAATCTAGGTCTTGACTGGAGAAACAAGCAGAGTTCTTTGCAAAAGTTACTTCGCACATTTTGACATAATGTCTCCCGGAAAACCCAGGCCTCCTCCAACTTGTGGCTGTGAACAGTTTGAGCATCCTTAAACAGGTGGCCTCACTGCCTCCTACAGCCAGATCCTGAGCTGAACTCTGTCACTGAATACTTGAAGTAGGAAAGCCACTAGGCAGTGAGTGTCCTAGAAGCAGAGAAAGCCACCGACCATGAATAGTTAGCGATTTCCCAGTGTGTGCCAATTCTATCCCAGCTGTTGTTTTGAGGGCTCATTTTTTGCCCCACTTTTGTTTGCCTAAAGTATTACTGATGTTCTTTTTATGGGACAACTATCATTTAGTCCCTTAAAAATTAAATTATGTCTAATATAGCATCTTTCCATTATGTATCATGTAATATTCTCTGTTGTTGAGGGGCTACCAAAAAATTCCCTTTTCACATATTAAAAATAGTTTGTGTTTACAGCAAGCAACTGTGCTGTTGGGAAGACATTTCCTTTGCACAGACTTTAGCAGGTTTCCCCCTTGATCATAATCAAGTTGAGAAAGTTGAGGCTGACATTTAGGAGATGTTGGTCTTCTTGCTTTGTGCAAAAGCAAGCTTGTACTTTATACCCCTTTTGATTTCAATGTACAGTCTCGATTTTGTACTTAATGATTTTTGTGTATCCAGTATGCACGTTAACAGCGTGTCAACTTTCATTTAAAAGTGGGTTTCCATTTACTTTTTAAACAGTGTTCATGACGAGACCTCAAATGTGTTGACATAAGCTCTATCTGAGATGTTTTTGTGTTGAGTGGCGTTTGAATGCTGCCAGGGGTCAGTGTATCTAATTCCCAGAGACCCTCGTTTGATAGTGCTTCTTGTAATATTTCTCCAAGTGAGTGGCATGTGGGTTGTGATATTGACCATGTGATTATGGACTTCGATATGAAAAAAATAAATAAAACTAAGGAACCCTCAGAAACTACCAGTGGGCATGTAGTAGCCAGTCATTGTAACCTCGTGTCTAGTAGAAGTACAACGTACAAGGTATGTACAGTTCATAACTTTGTTATCATGTGTATGAGAAGTACTTTGTGCTGATCGCCTTATTTATATTCATCAAATAAACTTTGTTTCTTTCTGAAGCTGGTTCATTCCATCTTGAATAAATGCTCCAACTGTGATGGTTTCTAGTCTTGTTTGGGTCATGGATCCCCACCTGAAGAAGCTATGGCTGCGAAGACAAGAGAAAGAAAAAGGGAGGCTATGGACTCACTTTGCCAGAAGAGCCAAGATGTAAATTGCCCTCTGTGTATAGCTGGAGCTCTGGGTGTATAGTGTGTTAAGAACTTAAATTATTGGTGGCATCTCCCTTCCTCCTTCCCTTCCCTGTTGGTCTTTCTCTCTCAGTTCCTCCCTCTTCCTCCATCTTTTTATCCCTCCCTCTTTTCCTCCTTCCTGCCTTTGCTTGCTCCTCTTTCTTCCTTCTTTCCTCTTTTCTGCCTTGTTTCTTCTGCTCTTTCCATGAGGTTGACCTCACTCCTGCCAGGTTCTCTCCACTTGGTGGTAAAGGTGACTCCAATAGCTTTGAGTGTTCTTGGGTTTTTGAGAAGAGACAGCCCTCTCTCCCAGCAGCCACATCAGGCCTCTAGAGAGACTCTTATTAGTCCTCTTGGGATCATACATCCAGCCTCACTGGATGTGGGAAATGTAGTTTTCAAAGGAAAAAAATAGAGCTCTAGTCTAGCAGAGAGACAAGAATGCTGAGCAGGTGAAAACGGTAGCCCTGCCATCACTTGGGTACACACACAGAATCATCCAGAAAAATAGAACTGTCCGTACAAGGGCTCCCCAGCCTTGGTAGCTCACCTGTGGATCGCAGTGGAGGACCAGCTCCTGGTTTCTTTTTAAATTTGAGTTCCAGGAAAGGAGTGATCGACTCTTGCCATTGTTGCAATTAAATGGTAATTGATTATTAGTGCTAGACAGTCTGTGTCATGTGACCAAATACCTTCATTTTACAGATGGGGAAACTGAGGCCCAGTCAGAAGTAGCTGACCCAGGCATACGTGGTAAGTTCACTGCAATCCCAGACTGTCCCTGGAGCTTCTGGGACAGGAGTATGTGTGCCTGAAGACCCTCTGCAGAGGAGAGGATGAGACAGAGCCTCCTCCTTGTTGGCCCTAGAAGACACCGAGAAAATATCTGTATTTCATGGACTCAGAGCTATCAGGTATGAAATTGTCTCACAATCAGGGATGTTTGGGGGCAACCTGCAAAGTCATGGGTCCTTTTCTTTATGTTGCCTTTTTATGGAAAAAGAACTTTTGTTAGACAAGAATTTCTTACCTCATAGAACTCCCTGAAGCAGCCGGCTGGCTTTCAGGCCTGATTATATGAGGCCAGCTGGCTGTCAGACGTAATATCTGCTCCTTTACACACAAACTGGTCTGTTTGGAGGAAAACTACCAGCTCAGGCTTTGCGGGTCCACCTGTCCTTCAGTTCCATTGAAGCATGTAGATAAGCAAAAAGTTTTTGTTTTTTTTAACCTTAAAAATCCACCTTGACTGCCTTGTATCTGTGAACTGCTGTTTCAAAAAGATTGGAGAGACTTTCTAAGTCTTGGGGTTGCTAATCTGTAATAATAATCACACTAATAAGTAAACAGATAAAAATAATTGAACCTGATTGTGTATTTGCTAGGAGCCAGGCCATGTCACCAAGGACTCATGTGCACCCACTCCTTTATTCCTGACAACAGTTCCATGAGATCGGTGCTGTCACGACCCATGTTTCACAGTGAGGGGAATGGAGACCCACAGAGATGCCCGGAAACAGTGCGTATTTGTAGAGCACTTACTTGGTACCAGTGCTGTGCTAAATGCTGTGCTTACAGGAGTTCATTTATCCGGGCAGTAATCCCTTGAGGTAGGTATTATCCTCATATATTCTGGTATTATTACTCTCCTCACCATACAGACAAGGAGAAGGAGGCCCAGAGACCTTCCACACCTCACCCAGCGTCTCTTGGATAGTACATGGATCGTGGAGACAGGCTTTGCACCCAATGCTCAGGAAGCTCCCTGCTTTGGGCCCCAGGTCAGGTGCGTGAGGGTGTATGGGACTGGGGTTCAGATCCTCCTGGCATCCACCCAGCAAAGCTTCCGTGTCGCAAGCTTAGTCTCCAGTTCACAGAGGCCTGAGGGAATTGGTTGCTTCATCGGTGCCACCGCTGGTCCTCGTGAAAAGAGAATGGCAGTGGGGCCTAAGGGAAGTCAAGCCACATGTGAGAGGAGAGTGGGGATGAGCTTAGCACGTCAGATTTTAGCCTGCTAGTCCTGGGCCTCTCCTGTGTGTCCTAAGAACTCAGTGTCCGGGCATCGGCACCTGACCTCCTTGGGTGTGCTGGGGGAGCATCCTGTGACAGGCTACTGGACAGGTGTCCCCAGGTAGGCGAGGACCTCAGTGCCAGGATAAAGGGTGTAGATCTAATTATGGTGGCCACTGGTTCTCAACTCCAGTAATTGACCTCCTGCTTGCCTGATTCTTACGATGTCAGAAGACAATATGTAGCTTGAGTTAAGTACCTTATACAATTAAAAAGGCTTACTGTTTTATTTACAGAAATTTACTTTAAGGGAAAAAATGCCTCCATCATAAATGAGAAAGTAGGGTAATTTTCCATACATAGCCATCACCAACTCTAAGGGCAGAAAAGTAAATAAAAAGAGTGAAGACAAAGTTCTGAGGCTGAAGCTTTCCCTTTCTTTGGTGAAAAGGGAAACTGGCAAAGGTTAGAGATGGGTTTGTGGAGCTGAACAGAGAGTGTTTCTCTGTTACTGAACGGGAAGGGCTGAAGATGGTCAGGGAAGGAATATGTAACTCCGTGGTTGACGGGTGTTTCATACTGTGCCTGTGGACTGCCCTGTCATCATTTCAAGGGCCCACTTTGATCTCCGAATTTTAGGAAACCCTCCTGTAGCAACAAAAATGCAGAGATGAGTTTTTAGATAAACTTTATTTTTAATAGGCTTTATTTTTAGAACCTTCTTAGATTTACAGACAAATTGAGCAGATAGTCCAGTGAGTTCCCATATAAACTTCCTTCCCACACAGATACAGTTTCCTCTGTTATCTTACATGTTATCTTACATTCACATGGTATACTGTCACCAATGGAACAGACACAAATACACTGTTATTAACGGAAGCCTATTCTTCATGTATGTAAGGCTGGATCCTGGGGGCCATGATGGGCCTCCCCTCCTCTCTCCCGCCGGCGGGGGAAGTCCCTAACGGAAGGAGCCTCTCAGATCCCGGGGACCAATGACAGCACACTTCACCAGCTAAAGCCGCCCCACCCCAGCCACGTAGAAGCTGTCAGCCCGCGACACCTCGGCCTGGCGACCTATCCGAACCCCCGTCCATCTAGCCTGACCATCCCTCACAACGATCGTATAAAACCACCCCCAACACGGTCCGGGCGTGGACTTCCTCGACCTGCCTCGTTCGGGTCTGGGAACCCCCCCCTGGAGCGCTTCGCCATTAAAAAGCCTGTTAGACACTCTTTTCCGTGTCCTGGTCGTCTTTACCTAACAATGTGGGCTCTTTAGTTTTAACCTGAGGTCCTTTCTCTGTTCCAGGACCTCCTCCAGAGTCTACATTGCATTTCGTTGTCACATCCCGATGAGTTATAGTCTTTGTTTTTGGTGATCTTGACGGTTTTGAAGAGTACAGGTCAGTATATTGTAGGTTGCCCCTCTCCTGGGATGTGTGTGATCTTCTTCTTATGGTTATATGGGGCGTATGGGTTATGGGCAGAAAACCACAGAGGTAAAATGACACTTTCATTGCATATCATGGGTACATGGTGTCAACCATGGCTTTTGGCTGTTTGCTGTTGACCTTGATTGATCACCTGACTGAGGTAGTGTTTCTCGGGCTGCTCCACTGTAGTCACTCCTTCCACTTTATGATAGATTGTTGCAGTGCAGAAAGGATCAAATCTCTCAGACAGAACTTTCTGCTGGAAGTGTAGAGAACACACTGGCTAGAGAAGAAAATTACTCTTCAAGTCTTTTGGATCAAAGCTATCTAAATCGCCAGTTCATTGATTTGGTCTGTTTTTTGGACCAGCCAGTTTCTCTTCCATTAGAGAGGCCTTTGTCATCTCTGGCCTTGCGTTCCCCTGTTGAGTTACTTCAGCATCTATGGCAGGAGTCAGCCTTGTGAGTGGACAGACCATTTCCCTGGTGCCGGGCAAAGCCAGCATCTCTGTAGGTTAAGAACAGATGCTGACTGTGCCAGCACTCTGGCTTCGCTTAGAAAGGACTCAGAAAAGAAACTTCGCATAAACTCAAGACAGAACCTCTGTGTCTGCATAGCTCACTGGATAAGGGTGTTATGGCTGTTTGAGAAGTGAAACATGAGTGCTTATTTGAATAAATTTAACTGTTGAATTGTTTTATTCTTTTGCAAGCACCCATCCCCCCACCAAAGAATTCCTCCAAAAGTCTTTGAAGAACAAAAACATAACACAAGACAACTTGAACAAAAATAAATATATGCAGGCACATACACATACATGGCTTCGTGCAGTGAACAGTTCACACGTAGTGAGTTTCAGGAGTGGCTTGTTCCAGGGGCTCAAATGACTTCTTACTGTCCTTTTCTTGGTCATGTACTCTTCCCCGCTAGGTGTGGAGCCCACCTCAATCTTGTGGACTGAGAAAGGGGAAGGGATGGACTCCCAAACGAGAAAGGAAAATGATGCTGAGGAGGCAGACATCAAAGGCACAGCCATATGATGTAGTCACAGTAAAACATCGAGGCTGGTTTATTTTACCTTTGACTAGAGCCTTGACTCAGAAGGGAGCAACAGGATATCTGTTCTGATGGAAACATTAGACTGGAAATCAAGACACAAGTAAAATCTCTTATTTTGTAACCATTTTGTTACAGCTGCTCAGTGGCAGCCTGCCATCGTATCACTGCGTGTATTCTCCATTTCGGAATCTCACTGGCAGAAATGACGTCTCTCCTAACTACCTGATAGAGTACATGAGAAGATAAGACACTAAATGAGAAAATGTTTAGAAAAAGTATTTTAGCAACAGAACTCTGTCCACAATTCTAACAAAGTCCTCAGATGACTTGTTTCAGTTCTGAGAACCAGTTTGCACAGAAGGTAGTCCTCCTCCTTGGCGGCTCATCTATACAGTATGCAGGCGAATATATCAAGCAATAGATTTTAGGATAAAAGCTGTTGAGAAAGAATTACTGCTATTTGCCGCGACACAGATGAATTTCCCACAGCATTAGGTGAAAGCAGACGAACACAAGAGAATACTCTGTGTGATTCCATTTGCACAAGGCTCAGAAACACACGAATTTCATCTGTGGGGTTAGAAATCAGGATGATGTTTACCCTTTGGAGAGTTTGTGCAGTAAGGGCCCAAGAGGTTTGTGGGATGCTGGCCATACCCTGATTCTTGACCTGGAAGTTGGTCACGTGGTTATGTTCCGTTTATGAAGATTCATCAAGCGACATAATTTCTGTACTCTTCTGTCTCTATGTTGTCATCACTCAGTCGTGTCCAGCTCTTTGTGATTCCACGGATGGCAGCCCGCCAGGCTCCTCGATCCATGGGATTTCCCAGGCAAGAATACTGGAGCGGGTTGCCATTTCCTTCTCCAGGGGATCCTCCTGACCCAGGGATCAAACTCTTTTCTCCAGCATTGGCAGGTGAATTCTTTACCTCTAAGTCACCTGGGAAGTCCTCTGTCTGTATATCTCATTGAAAAAATGTATCCTATACAGGTTTAATGTCATTATGTATGAATCCAGTTGCAGATTGCAGAGGCTGGAAAACTAGGGCCTATGGAATGAATTTAGACTTTGGATATTTCTCGTCTGACCAGCACTGTGTCTCAGGGTTCTTCCCACCATCCCAGGGCAATAGTGATAGGCTGGGAGTCTGGGAACTTGGAGAAATGTTAGGTGTACTTGCCATTTTTCCACAGCCCTCATTTCTGTCTCTAAAGCTACACCTGGCCAACTTCACCCCTGCCTGACCCCCTGAAGGTATTTGACTTTTCAGACTCTGGACAAGCTATAATCCTGACTCCATCAGAGCCCAGAAAGTGACCCTGGGCTGGTTACTCAGCCTCTCTGTGTCTGTCTTCTAATCCTAAAATTATAGTACATTCCCAGAAGGTTTTTTTTTTTTTTTTTAACCAAGGATCAAATGGGCATGTAACACAATGCCATCCATTCAAAGATTAAAAAAAAAAGGAAAGGATAACTATTAGTTGTAGTAATTTTTAAATAATAGAAATGTTTAATGAAATAAAATTGCTGATCACCTGTGGACTCCCAACCATTGTCTCACAACAACTGCTGCTAAGCCAGTCCTTGTTCAGGTCACATTTGCCGTGCCAGTGTTTTCATCAACCATGTTTAATAACCAGTTACCAGATCGGGATATTGGGGGCTGTAAATTTCCCTGGTGACTGTTGCCAGTGGCAGGGAAAGAAAGACCTGGGTAATTACCACTTGTGTTTCCAGAAAACACATGAACTTAAGTCAAAATCAAGGGGTTTGGACAATAAAACATTGGGGTCTTACAATGCAAGAAAGAGCCACCCAACCTATATGATGAGAAAAGAACTTTCTGCTGGAAGTGTAGAGAACACACTGGCTAGAGAAGAAAATTACTCTTCAAGTCTTTTGGATCAAAGCTATCTAAATCGCCAGTTCATTGATTTGGTCTGTTTTTTGGACCAGCCAGTTTCTCTTCCATTAGAGAGGCCTTTGTCATCTCTGGCCTTGCGTTCCCCTGTTGAGTTACTTCAGCATCTATGGCAGGAGTCAGCCTTGTGAGTGGACAGACCATTTCCCTGGTGCCGGGCAAAGCCAGCATCTCTGTAGGTTAAGAACAGATGCTGACTGTGCCAGCACTCTGGCTTCGCTTAGAAAGGACTCAGAAAAGAAACTTCGCATAAACTCAAGACAGAACCTCTGTGTCTGCATAGCTCACTGGATAAGGGTGTTATGGCTGTTTGAGAAGTGAAACATGAGTGCTTATTTGAATAAATTTAACTGTTGAATTGTTTTATTCTTTTGCAAGCACCCATCCCCCCACCAAAGAATTCCTCCAAAAGTCTTTGAAGAACAAAAACATAACACAAGACAACTTGAACAAAAATAAATATATGCAGGCACATACACATACATGGCTTCGTGCAGTGAACAGTTCACACGTAGTGAGTTTCAGGAGTGGCTTGTTCCAGGGGCTCAAATGACTTCTTACTGTCCTTTTCTTGGTCATGTACTCTTCCCCACTAGGTGTGGAGCCCACCTCAATCTTGTGGACTGAGAAAGGGGAAGGGATGGACTCCCAAACGAGAAAGGAAAATGATGCTGAGGAGGCAGACATCAAAGGCACAGCCATATGATGTAGTCACAGTAAAACATCGAGGCTGGTTTATTTTACCTTTGACTAGAGCCTTGACTCAGAAGGGAGCAACAGGATATCTGTTCTGATGGAAACATTAGACTGGAAATCAAGACACAAGTAAAATCTCTTATTTTGTAACCATTTTGTTACAGCTGCTCAGTGGCAGCCTGCCATCGTATCACTGCGTGTATTCTCCATTTCGGAATCTCACTGGCAGAAATGACGTCTCTCCTAACTACCTGATAGAGTACATGAGAAGATAAGACACTAAATGAGAAAATGTTTAGAAAAAGTATTTTAGCAACAGAACTCTGTCCACAATTCTAACAAAGTCCTCAGATGACTTGTTTCAGTTCTGAGAACCAGTTTGCACAGAAGGTAGTCCTCCTCCTTGGCGGCTCATCTATACAGTATGCAGGCGAATATATCAAGCAATAGATTTTAGGATAAAAGCTGTTGAGAAAGAATTACTGCTATTTGCCGCGACACAGATGAATTTCCCACAGCATTAGGTGAAAGCAGACGAACACAAGAGAATACTCTGTGTGATTCCATTTGCACAAGGCTCAGAAACACACGAATTTCATCTGTGGGGTTAGAAATCAGGATGATGTTTACCCTTTGGAGAGTTTGTGCAGTAAGGGCCCAAGAGGTTTGTGGGATGCTGGCCATACCCTGATTCTTGACCTGGAAGTTGGTCACGTGGTTATGTTCCGTTTATGAAGATTCATCAAGCGACATAATTTCTGTACTCTTCTGTCTCTATGTTGTCATCACTCAGTCGTGTCCAGCTCTTTGTGATTCCACGGATGGCAGCCCGCCAGGCTCCTCGATCCATGGGATTTCCCAGGCAAGAATACTGGAGCGGGTTGCCATTTCCTTCTCCAGGGGATCCTCCTGACCCAGGGATCAAACTCTTTTCTCCAGCATTGGCAGGTGAATTCTTTACCTCTAAGTCACCTGGGAAGTCCTCTGTCTGTATATCTCATTGAAAAAATGTATCCTATACAGGTTTAATGTCATTATGTATGAATCCAGTTGCAGATTGCAGAGGCTGGAAAACTAGGGCCTATGGAATGAATTTAGACTTTGGATATTTCTCGTCTGACCAGCACTGTGTCTCAGGGTTCTTCCCACCATCCCAGGGCAATAGTGATAGGCTGGGAGTCTGGGAACTTGGAGAAATGTTAGGTGTACTTGCCATTTTTCCACAGCCCTCATTTCTGTCTCTAAAGCTACACCTGGCCAACTTCACCCCTGCCTGACCCCCTGAAGGTATTTGACTTTTCAGACTCTGGACAAGCTATAATCCTGACTCCATCAGAGCCCAGAAAGTGACCCTGGGCTGGTTACTCAGCCTCTCTGTGTCTGTCTTCTAATCCTAAAATTATAGTACATTCCCAGAAGGTTTTTTTTTTTTTTTTTAACCAAGGATCAAATGGGCATGTAACACAATGCCATCCATTCAAAGATTAAAAAAAAAAGGAAAGGATAACTATTAGTTGTAGTAATTTTTAAATAATAGAAATGTTTAATGAAATAAAATTGCTGATCACCTGTGGACTCCCAACCATTGTCTCACAACAACTGCTGCTAAGCCAGTCCTTGTTCAGGTCACATTTGCCGTGCCAGTGTTTTCATCAACCATGTTTAATAACCAGTTACCAGATCGGGATATTGGGGGCTGTAAATTTCCCTGGTGACTGTTGCCAGTGGCAGGGAAAGAAAGACCTGGGTAATTACCACTTGTGTTTCCAGAAAACACATGAACTTAAGTCAAAATCAAGGGGTTTGGACAATAAAACATTGGGGTCTTACAATGCAAGAAAGAGCCACCCAACCTATATGATGAGAAATGGGTGCCTGGTTAGAAAACAGCAAAGGGGCAAAGACGCGTGTGGCAGACACCGTGGAGCCTCTGCACTGGCAGGACCTTTTCTCTTTTTCCTTCCCAGATGCTGCACACATGTGGCAGAAGAATTCAGGCTTTAAGATTGGTCATGGGTTGGTTAGGAATCGGTACCTTCGCCCCAGCCACAACCCATGGCCTTGGTCTTCTGTGCGCCGTTAGTAATGCAGTTGCCTTTCTTTGCTAAGCATGGTTGTTTGGAAATGATGCAAGGCTATTCAGTATCTTTCAAACAAGGTGGCATGGAAATACCCCAAGACAGTAGCAATCCAAGGACTTTTAGAAATACGCAGACGCCATAACTCCAATGGAAAATGCTCAAGACAGCCCTTTGCAAGATGTTGGTGTTAGATCGAAAACTCTAGTTGAAGATTCTTTGATTTTTGAGCATCATGTTTTCAGTGTATGAGAAAAGAGTTTACAGTGGGTTTCAGGGGAAAATGTCTTGCCTTTGGATTTCCCCAAAGTGTTTCATTTCTTAAGAAAGAAGAAAATGGAAAAACTTTAAGCCCCCCTCTCACCCCCCCCCCACCTCGTGCAATCTTTGTGTATCAGCAGGCTATCATTCCTACAGTAGGTTTGTTTAGGTCGAGTTTGTGTGTCCAGAAGGAGCTGTCCACATCAGCACAGACCTGGGGCCCAGGTGGGAGGTTGGGGAGGGAGGCTGGGTGGAGTTGAGCAGATTGAGCAGTGATAGGAGAGAATTAAAATTTCTTAGGATGACCAGTTCCAACTCTCCTGGACCTCCAGAAATTATAAAAGTCATGGGAGAAAAATTTCTCCAAGAGTTTTGTTTGGTTATAGTCAAAGAAACTGAATTTCAACAAATCCAAGGTGATCACAGTGAATTCTTAAAGAACAAGCTCAGGGCATGGCATCTGGCCATTTTTAGGAGTATAGATGCTCTGCTACCCAGCTAATGAAATGGCCCTATTTTCTTTCTGACGACAATGGTCAAAACTAATAACAGGGTAGTTGATTTTAAATCACCTAAGATTCAAGGAGGCAGTAAGAAATAAAAATTTGCTCCAGGTATTTGGAGGGGCAAGGCTTTTTGCACAACTGGACAAGAGAGACCGTTAACAGCACTTTCTTCAGAGACCAGTTTTCTGTGCATATGCATCCTTGCAGTTGTTCGCAAGAGTATGGAATCCTCCTGGCTCACCTGGAAGTGTTCTCTTTCCCTAACCTCTGACTTTGGTTCATACACTGTCATCCACTGTTAGAGGTATTCAGCTGAAAAGAACAGAGGGTTTCTGACTGAAGAATGATAATAAGGGCAGGTTGGGTTCCAGATTTTGTATAACTCTGAGATAGTTTATGCTCCTCTTTTCTCAATCTCAACAGAAGAGCAAATTGCAAGATGCTCCCCCATGCAAACCCCTTTACATGCTACAGTTTATCTCTGAAGGAAAGAACACACAAGCAGAATAGCTTTGTAGGACAATTCTCCCCTTAGCCTCGCAAAACAGCAGTTGTAGGTACGATGAGACGTAACTGAGCTAGGCAAAACAGATACCACCTTTGGAGCAGGGAGCTGTATTTTTCTTTAGCCAATTTTGGGAAAATCTGATGTTGGTTTGGACATTGGTATAAAAACAATCCATACAAGTTCGGGCAAACACAACTGCAGAAATCTTTAAAAGCCAGTCGTTTTTGTGCCGAGGGCATCAAACTGAATATTAACACACAGTGGTAACTAGCCAGTCATTCTGTGCATGTGTTTGGACTTTCAGAAGATAATCATTTCATGTCCAGGTCTGTCTCTGGCTCATTTGACCTTGGCCTAATTGCTTAATCTCTCTTGGCTTCAGGTTTTCTATCTGGAAAGTGAGAGGAATATCAACATCCAACCACCTATCTCATCCGGGTATTGAGTGGCTTAACGGGGTCATGTTTGTAAGGTCCTGGAAAACTCTCAAGAGAGAAAGTTCTACCACTTTTCCACTTTTGCCTGGTAATATTTTTCGAGTCATAGGTGGGAAGGGGTGTACTTAATGGGGCCTTTATTACAGACGGATGTTCTCTGCTTCCTTATAACTAGAGGACGGACATCTTTTGAAAGCAGAACTTTTCATTACTATGAAATCTCTGACTCTCTTGTCAACAGAACAATCTGGAACTCCTGTGGTAATCCAAGCTTTCTCCTCTAGCTAAATAGTCTGTGGAGCTCTGAGGAAAGCACCATGATTTTATGGCCACAAGGAATTACCAGGACTATTTCTGTATCAGTAATACTTAGATTGACTTCTGGGGTCACACAGATGGGTTGAGTTCTGTCTATCTCTGCCATTTCCTGGCTGGGTGACCTGAAGCAGATCTCTCAGCCTCCCTGTGCTTTGTGTTGGAAGCACAACCTTGCGGTAGAATGCTTGCCGCAGTGTGCAGCACATGGCAAGCTCGCAGACACTAGGACCTGCGTTAAGAGAGTGTATGACCATAACTGCACGTATACATTCTCCAGGGCCATGAAGACTTATAATGAGTGCAAGTCTCCGACTGTGCAAATCCTGACTCATTGGAGCTTGTGCTTAACCAGAAGCTGGCTTGTCCTGACTGTCCATTCACAATACCCACATTTTGTAAGTACTCTAGATTTAGAAAAATGGGAAATTAAAAGCAAACTCAGCATCAGGAGTTTATACAAATTCCTAGAGTGTAATTTTTTGTCAGTAATAATCTAGTTCAATCCCCTAACTTTCTAAAGGCAGTAGCCACAGAGTACTGATCTGAGCAGATGGTGACTGCAGCTATGAAATTAAAAGATGCCTGCTCCTTGGAAGAAAAGCTATGACAAACCTAGAGAGCATATTGAAAGGCAGAGATGTTGCTTTGCCGACAAATGTCTGTATAGTCAAAGCTATGGTTTTTCCAGTAGTCATGTATGGATGTGAGAGTTGAACCATAAAGAAGGCTAAGAGCTGAAGAATGGGTGCTTTTGAACTGTGATGTTGGATAAGACTCTTGAGAGTCTCTTGGACTGCAAGATCAAACCAGTCAATCCTAAAGGAAATCAATCTTCAGTATTCATTGGAGGGACTGATGTTCAAGCTGAAATTCCAATACTTTGGCCACCCAATATGAAGAACTGACTCATCAAAAAAGACCCTGATGCTGGGAAAGATTGAAGGCAGGAGCAGATGGGGACGACAGAACAAGATGGTTGGATGCCATCACCAACTCAGTGGACATGAACTAGAGCAGGCTCTAGGAGGTGGTGAAGGACAGGGAGGCCTGGAGTGCTGCAGTCCACCGGGTGGCAAAGACTCGGACATGACTGAGTCACTGAACGACAACAACTGCTTCGAGCAGCTGACATCCACTAAGAAGGAACTACATGCCAAGCATCGTGCGAGACTCTGCGAATCTATGTGCTTATGTAATGAGAAAATGCCAGTGAGGTAGGTGCCATTAGTAACCTTTTCCCAGAGGGAAACCAAGCTTTAGTGAGGCTGTTATCCATCCATACAGTCATTAAATGAGGAAGACCGACGTCAGTCCTTGACTCTGACTCGAGTCCTGCTCTAACCTGTTATTCTGCAACAAAGAATAATGTGAGCCATGCGTACAGTTTTAAATTTGTTAGGAGCTATATATATATATATGTATTTTAAAGTTAAAAAGAAGTAGGAGAAATTAATTTCAATAATATATTTTCTTTAATCCAATATATCCAAAATATTATCATTTCAACATAGTATAGAAGTTCTTGATGAGATATTTTGTCATATTTTGCTTTTTTCATACTAAGGCTGTGACTTTCCGTTTATGTTTTGCACTTGTGGCCCATCTTAATTTGGGGCAGCCGTATTGCGAGTGCTCGGCGGCCGCGCCGGCCCATGGCCACCGCACTGAGCAGTGTACCCTCACCCGTGCACCATCATGCCCGAGTCTTTGAAGACGGTGTCATCCGGGTTTACCAGACTGTATTTATTGAGGAAGAAGATTTTCCTTTTTTCAACAAAGGTAACAAAAAGAGGAGGTTTAGAGTTATAGCAGGAGTTTAACATGTTAATTCGTACATTCTCGGATTGCTAAACAATTAATTTATCATCAAAGAATAGCTTTTTCCTGGAACATCCTGCTCGCTGAGCTTTCACTTTGTCATATATAATATGTGTATTTATACAAGTTAGTATAAATAGAAAACCATTACATGAATGAAAGAATGAATGTATTCACTACCATGTAATAGAAAGATCTCTTAGGCAGGGATGATATATAAGCACCATAAAGGCAAGAACTTGATCTCATTTTTGCCCAGCTCTGTAACCCTGCCTGAAGGAAAGTGCCAGGCATGCGGGAGGCTTACAAGAAGTATTCTCTGTAGAGCAACTCAACAAATCCACCTGGAGAAATGAGTTATTTCACATTTTATTCCTAATAGGCAGAAGGAATCTGAGTTCCTTCCTTCTCTCCCCTGAGTGGATTTTAATGCTCAAATGATGAATTTATTTAAACCATGGATGTTTCCAAATGAAATAGCATCAGTGAGACCCCAGAAATCGAGGGTCTACTTTTAAAAGACAGTTGTTGACTTCCTCACAGATAGTCCCACATGTGTCAGAGGCAGGTGCCCTGGGAGGTGCTGGCGTAGGCCGCAGGCTGCACCACCTGTCCCTCAGCCCTGAGTGTTTGGCCTCCCTTGCATAGCCTTCCTGACTCCGGCCCCAGTGTGTGTCCTCAGAGCGTTCCCAGGGCCCTCGCCTGACTCGCATGCACTTTCCCCTCCCACCCCACAGGATTCCTGCATTGGTGCTCACCCGCCCACCCCCGTGGTTTCTTCCTGGTCTGACAAGATGTCAAGATGTACTGTCTCAGAAGAACCTGAGGACCGTCTCACATCAAATCTCCTTTAGTTTTGAGGGGGCTGGTCCAAACCCCAGTGGCTAACAGGTATCCTTTAACCCTAAACTTGGCTCTGCCTTTCTAACTAAAAATTAATTTCCCTAAAACGACCAAACACTGTTGTATTGTCAGAGGTCTTTGAACTGCAAGTGCCAAAACCCAACTCAAACCGATTTCACAAAAGAAAGGTGAGGAGGTTAAGACTGGCCTCAGGCATGGCTGGATCCAAAGGCTTCAACAAGGTCAGGAGGCCAGTGTCTCGTTTTGTTTCCATTTTAGGACACTGCTTACTCCTGTATCACCTTCATTTTCAACACTGCTTATGTCATGGGACGCTTCCTAACCCCTTGCCTAGAAGCCACATTTATAGCCAGTCAGGATTCTTGATCTGCAGGACTCATCCTTACCCGGCTGTGTCCTGGGGCCAGTTGCTTCACTGCTCCAAGCTCAAGTTTCCCTTCTGTGACTCAGGATAATAACAGCCTTCAGGTCAGGCTTGACATCATGTCCGTGAAATGCTCAGCACAGACAAGAGTGAGTGTTTTAAGACAGAACTGTGGGGAATTCTGTTTTCCCAGGGATAGGCAGTCAAGACTGTGGAAGAGAGACAGTTTCCAAGTTGTCCCAACCTCAAGCCAGTCTCAGGTGACAGAGGCCAGCATGCGTCTGTGCTCACAGCCTCTGGTAAGTCCACAGTGCTTGGGAGCCCTGGCAGTTACATGGCCGTAGGAAGGCCTGTTTTCTGACAACGACCCATTAGGCCAAGTAAACCCCTCCTTCTTGCTGGATCCCCCGCCGGGACTTGTAGGATAGCCAGCCAGCAAGAGGAAAGATCCCCAGTGTTGAACTTTGGCTCTTAAGAGGCCAGAGGCCCAATGCCCTCACTCAGCAGCAGTAACAATAGATATGTTTACAGACACATTTAGGGGGCCTCCCTTATTCTAGAGCCTGTTCAGTTCTAGTGATTAATGTAAGTGCTCAGTAACTACCTACTCACTAAAATGAACAAACCAACATGATAACATGACCCAGAACATACACTACTGCTGTGATGAATGATGCACCATAATGGTTGTTAAAGTAATAGTTGATGATCCACAGTAGATGAGCCATAAGTATTAGCTGAATGAGTAAAACATGAATGACTGAATGAAGAGTTTATCAGTCTCGGTTTTGGCTACTACTTTCCGTATGTATTAAGCTGATATTTGACTTGTTTTCTGTAGCTGCAATTCAGTCCCAACAAATAGATGATCTAAATTTAAGACTTGTTTTTATTTTCTGTTGTTGAATTTTAAAATAGATGATGCCACCGTATGGATCAAATTCCATCTTCAAATAGAAAGAGATATTTTCCAACATCCTTGAATTGAGCATGCAGAATGAGGGCGGCATGGTGCTTACATACCCACTAATCTCTGTTATGACATGTCTGCATGACGGAGAGGATCATACTCCTGGGTTGAGGAAAGGAGGGCTGTCCACAGATGACACGTGAGTGGAGCCATCGTGTTCCTGTATATACTCGGTAGATATATGGACAGGCTGGAATAGGTAAATCTAATCCTTTGCCATTATTCATTTCACTTTCCTGAATTCTGTGGTATTTCCAAGGAGTGACTGCTTTTCTTCTGGGTTAAGTAGAAATCTTTGCCTAAGTCAAAACCACTTACTTTAAATACATTCAGAGACACCAGGATCTTTGGCCCTAGGAGTGTTTCTCATGATTTCAAAGTCAATGAATTGTCACTTGACCTTAATGGACACTTATAGATCACTGAATTACAGATTAAACTAAGTGGAGAAAAGAAGCTTTTCTCCAAAATTCACTGATTTACTGAGACAGATTTGAGAAGTCATCACAGTGTCACTTTATTGAGCACTGATGATTATAGTGGCAATGTATACAAAATTAAAAGGACTTGGGATTTCATTCTGCTACTTGGAATTTTTTGTGGTCCCTTTTAAGGAGGTCAAGGATATTTGCACAGAAGAAAGAAAATCTTGTCAGAGCCACTCTGGTTAAAATTCAGCAAGATGTGCATGATGAGTCAGAACATTCTTGAAAAGCTATTAATAAAAAAATGTGCCTCAGCTTCCTAGATATTTTTTGCATAGGTTGGTATACCAAATAATTGACTAAATGGTAAAATTCTGCCCCTTTCATTTAGGCATGTTGCTATTGTTTCCTTCTTATTAAAAAATTTTCTCCATCATTGGTTTCAAATTAAAAAATGAAGTGTCACATAGCTGAAAATAACCAGAAGAGATGTTCCTATTCTTAAGCAGTCTTGAGATGCCCAGGTGCACTTTTCTTCTTCAGGCAAAGTCCATCGTAACACTTACCTTCCAGGTAGGCTTTCTAGGTGGTCATGAAAGGAACTGTTCACTGCTTCTTAACTGGAAAGAACAGATTTGAGCTGTATTAGAATCTCCTTAGAACTGAATCTGTACATGAGCCATTCTGATGAGATTGTATTCTTCCACTAACTGGTTTCACCACCTGCTGAAGTCCAAAAATTTGAAAAATGATTGCACTTTTCTAGATTTCCCTTCCAGAGAAAGGAACTTAGCTGAAGAATTTGAAAACCTGCTCTGACATACCCAGAAGTTGGGCTGGGTAACGGGTTGTTTGGGAACAAAAGTAATTTTTAACAAGTGTAACCAAATCAGATTTCTAAACCCTAATGCACAGATTTAGGCACACGATATTGAAATTTGTGACCAATAAATAAATAAGGCAACAATAAAATTCCAGCATTTTATCCTATCTCTCTGATGAGAAAGTCAGTTTCTTCTGTGCTAATAAAGGGACTTGGGTTCTACTGCAAATAGTTAATCTATATTATCCTAAACCCAGAATCAAGAGGTACAGTGTCCCACAGAGAATGCAAATGGGCACAAGACTCACCATGCCAGCTGCCTTTTAAAAGAAAATGCCAGTTAAGGGAAAAAAAAATCGCCTTTCCAAAGAAATGATATAGCAAAAGGGGAAGTAATGGAATACTCTTTCTTCATAAGAAACTATTTCTCTTATCAGACTCTTTCCCGTTAAGGTAAGCCTTACATGGGAGAGGTCAGAGGGAAAGCGGGGGGCACGTCTGGGGAAACAGGGAGACATTAAAGAATAGTTTTGCCTTTATAGGTAAAGTATATATACAATATTAAACCCCTAATATTTAGAGTCATATTATCAATGTTCAGACTGTTGCTTAGCATTTATACAGCTATGAGCATGGCCTTCATTCATCCTGAGCGTTTTCTCTCAGCCAGTCAATGGAAGTTACAGTCTGAAAAGAGATGACACGCATCCTCCTGGTGCTTACATTCTAGCAAGGGGAAGCAGAAAACAAACATGCATGCCGATGAAATGATCATTTTAGACCAGGGTAGAACAAGAAAAACATACAGAGAACCACTGGCTGGGCGAGCAGGGGTTCTCTTAGGTTAACGCGTATGTTGAGGTGGTGACCTGAATGCAGTGAGGGGACCCGAGTGGGAGGAACAGCTTTCCAGGCAGAGGGAACAGTAAGTGCAGAGGACACATTGCAGTGAAGCTGGCAGGCAGGCCACCATGTTTGGACTTTATCTGCTAAACTGGGAAGCCCGTGCAAGACCTCAAGCAGGGGAGTGATGTAATCTGAGCCTCACTGGGGAGAGTGAACCCTCATGTCCTCATGCCTCGCTTCAGGGTTAACACAGGAGGAACACCAAACCGAGATCTTTGCAAAGAGCAGGGAATCCAAAGGACGCTGTCCAGACAAGGTCAGAATTCATGGTGAGTTGCTGAGTGTGGATGCTGTGGTTGCTGATGGTGCTGCTGGAATGAAGGCAGGGAAGTCACAGCTTCCTAGCAAGCCAGAGAGTGAAATAAGGACCCGTCTTTGACAGATCCATCAAAGTGAACCAGACTTGAATCAGGCTTTGCTGGTGTGGCTTATGGAGCTTACCTGAGCTCAGCTGGTAAAGAATCCGCCTGCAATGCAGGAGACCTCAGTGAGGCTTAATCTGGAGGTTTCCAGGTTTGGGGCATAGTGAAATGAATAAAAAGATTTCAGGGAGACTCTTCCCACTAAGGTACACCTTTTGTGGAGCTGGCCAACGTGAAAAGTGTGGGCATATTTTGGGAACCAGGGAGATAACTAAAAAAATAGTTTTCTCGTTATTTATAGGTAAAGTATGGTTGTTAAGCCTCTGTTATTTAGAGTCAGATTACCAGGGATCAAACTCTTGGGTTTGAAAACCAGAACTGTTTGGGTTTATAGAAATTGTGACCTCTTTGAACCTTTCTTGTTCTCCATATTGTGCAGATAATAACAAGATCTAACCTCATGAAATAGTAAAGATGAAACAAAGCAGTGAATTTAAAGAGTTCCGACAGGGGCTGGTATCTGGTACATAATAAGAGGTCAATAAATGTTACCTGCAATTATTACTATTAGTCACTACTCACTATTATCTCAGCATTTATCAGCCTCATCCATATTGAATTCTACCGCACACACCCAGGGGATGACATATAATTGTATTCCATATTTTTCTCTTCCCACGCCTCCATCCATACCCTCCTCAGGCAATTCATTTGTTTCAGGATTTTACTCAGAGACCCAGGGACGCATATTCCTTGGTTGAAATCACTGCAGCATTCTTCTCCATGGCCGGATCTGGAAAGAGACCTTTTGGACAAGATCTCAATTGTGAGAACATTCCTAACATGTTTACAGGGGAGGAAATCGGGGCTCGGAAGGGGAAGTGACTCCTGTAGAACCACCAGGTCCAGCAAGAAGCAGAACTGAGATTCAGACTCAGGTCTGTTTGCCCTCGATGTCTTGTAAAACTAAAAAAAAAAAAAAAAAAAAAAGCATCTATTCAACCCCCCCCCCCCCCCCCAAAAACCCCCACACCCCACCAAAAAAANCCCAGCTCTAGTGTCTTCTCCAGGAGAGAAAAGACAGCAGAGCAGGAAATAAAAGTGCTGGGGCTGTGTTGACACACACCAACAAAGGCAGTGGAAGAGAAGCAGGCAATTGTTCAGATAGTTCAGAATATAACAAGTTAATACAACAAGTTAAAAAAAAAGATTTGTGGTGAGGAAGCTGGTGTTTCTAGACTGTATGTGGGGGGCAAAGTCTGCCAGTAGGATCTTGTAAATCGGCCTCCAGCACTGGGTGACAACCCCCATCAGGGGAACTGTGTTCTTAGCTTACTTCTGGCCACTTGTGAGAGCCTCCGTGAGTGAACTGGGTCTGTGGGGCAACGCTGGGGCACCTGCTTGGGATGAGAGTGTGCTCCCTACGGCCCAGATAAGCCAGGTTGCAACCTGGGCCAAGGAACTGGAGAGGGAACTGCGGGGGCGGGGGAGGGAGCGGGAAGGGGGGCGGCCTGTCGAGCGGAGACCCCTCTTTCTTTAGACCCTCCCTCCCATGGGCAGATCTAAGGCTAGATTATAAATTGGAAAATAGCCCCCCAAGTGGTCAAGGCCTAGAGAAGGTCCAGCGGAAAGGGGATTCAGGTGAATGGGCTGCGTCCCAAGGGGATCTAAGGTAAACATGTATTGGCCCTTAGGTCTGCGCGAACCCCTGATGAAACGAGCGAGCGTCACATTGCCCTTTTGATGCGCCCAGCAAGTCAGGGCCTTGGAGGGGTGCAGTCAGCTAGGACAAGTCAGGGTCAGGAAGGGACTTGGGAAGCACCTGCGGCAATGCCCTGGGGGTAGTCCGCCAGAGATGGGAGTGGGGAATGGAAAGAACAAACAGCTACCATCCCAAGTACCCGCCTTAAGGTCAAGTACATGCTGGAGTTACTGCGGAAATGTTATGTGTGTGTGTGTGTGCGGTGTGTATGTATGTGGGGTGTGGGTGTCCCTTCCACCTTCGGTTGGGGATGGCGAGAGCTGACAAGAGTAACTGTGTTCCAGTGTGAGGCATGGTTTAACCTGGGTGGCGCCCTTGGCATACTGGGTGTAGGCAACAATCTGGCAACCCCGCCCAAGCAGGACCCGCAAACCACAGGTGTTTGGAAGTGCCTGGAAGTTGCAGCGGAACCCGATTTAGCCGAACTTTGCAGGCTTCTCACCTGAGATTGGGAACCAGTCAAGATCCAACCCGCAGGACCACGGGTCGCTTCTAGATGCACTGGGTCACAGCCAGATGCTCAAATCGGCTACACTGGGGGTGGTACAGGACTTGCGCACTTACCCTCTTTTCCGGCCCGGGGGCTTGGGGACCCTCCCCCAGGGATAAGAATGGGGAGGTGGTCCTCCTAGAGGTTCCGTGGCATGGCGGCTGCCCGGGTGCAGCCCCGTGCAAGCAGCCTTGGACAGGCGAGCCAAGGGGTCCAAGCTGAAGTTGGGGTTCACCTTCCAGCGGGTAGATGTGTATAAGAGACAGCCCCCACCCCGCAAATACCCCTGACACCCACACAGAAAGTACCAGTGACTTTAGGGCTCAAAATTAGAGAACTGTGATCAGGCCCAGCAAATGGAGAGCCCAAGGTTCTCAGAGAGGCTCTCAGTCTGCAGGGAGTCACAAAGTGTCTCCCTGCACCCCCCGCCCCGCACGCCCTCCCGCCCAGGCCAGTGGTAACACAATGTGCTGGTATTACTTTGACTGTGGCCATGTGGTGGTGAGCAGCCCTGAGCCCCTTCCGGCCGCTTTGTCCTGTTTAGTGCTCCATCTGTGGGCCCCTCACCGGCTGCCCGGCTGGTCTTGACTCTGAGGTGGAGGAGTAAACGTCTCGGGAATCTTTATTAGTTTATTTCAGAAGATGGAGCCTGTTTGTCCCTGGGGCCCGTCCCTTTTTTATGGCCTCCAGCCCTTCTTGACAAATTCTAGTGACTGGAGAGAAAACCGCTTTCTACAGCGGATCATTAAAACACCACCATAAACCCAGGGCCATAAAATATTATTTGCTGGGCATAAAAGAAGGGTAGATTTTCCCAGAATGACAGCCCAGCCCTGCTTTCTCCCACTGAGAAAGCCAGCACAGGGATGCGATCGTTCATAAATTCCTTATCTCACACTCTGTTTTGTGAAATAACCCTGGTGGGAGAGCAGCCAAAAATATTGATTTATTTGTTCCACAGGCTCAAAAGCATTTTTAATGAGTGGAGTATGGTGATGCCTTGCCAGTGTGTCTGCAGATGACTCAATCTGTATGCACACACCCAAATACACACACTTGGAAAAGGGAAACCATGGAGTTGCACAAACTGGAGGCAGGTGAGACCAGAATATCTGAAGAGGGAGGTGAAGGGGCATCCATTTCCCTCCTTCTGGCTGTCTGCCTGTTTGCCAGCCAAACTGACCAACACCCATGGTGGGGCTGCTGCTTACAACAGGGCCCATTTTGCAGAGGAGAACCTGAGTGAAGGCTCACAGTGGATTTCACAGTTGGTTTCCCTTGACATTTTCCCCTGGAAAGAATTCCTTCATCCATTCATGCATTCATCAGATCATTCATCAAATACTACCAAGCACTTACTAAGCACCAGGTACTATTCTGAGCAGTAGAGTGAGTGAGAGCTGTGGAAAACACTGTTACCGAGCTTATTGCATCCCCCTGGGGTATAATCTCAGCACAGACATTATTAATATCATCAGATAATGTTTACAATCTTTTATCTGAACTCCTTGGGAGATAGACTGATTTGTTGGAAATTTTAGAATTTTTTTTGAAAGATAAAATGGGGGCATATGATAATTTAGTTTGCAAACAGCCCCCGTGAGGTCTGGGGAAGTACCCAGTAACCCAACACCATTCTTATTTCTTCTGTGAAAAGTATGAACATTCACTTCAACTGGGATAAATTAAGACTCTAAATGATCTTGTCACAGGAGGTCCAGTTTCACCACCAAAGGAGCTTGAAAAGCCGTTTTCAGAGCTGCTTTTTGTAGAGGAGCAGACCCAGTAACCCAACACCATTCTTATTTCTTCTGTGAAAAGTATGAACATTCACTTCAACTGGGATAAATTAAGACTCTAAATGATCTTGTCACAGGAGGTCCAGTTTCACCACCAAAGGAGCTTGAAAAGCCGTTTTCAGAGCTGCTTTTTGTAGAGGAGCAGGTAATGAGTACCCTGTGTGCTGCCTGACCCCTGCTAAGTTCTCCACGAGCTCTGCTGTTCATTCTCACTGCACCCCAGATTTTCAAGGTCATCTGTTTCATTTTCACTGCTTTCCTACCAGGTAGGTCATCATATTTCTGTTTTTCTTTGTTGTGTGGCGAGGTCATTATATTTCTGTGGTTTTTGTTTATATTGTAACAAAATCAATATTTTTGTTATTGTTGTCATAGGTGTGTGTTTAAGAGGATTCTGAGAGGCTAAATGACATGTCTAAGGTTTCACAGTTAGAAAGTGGCAATTTTAGGACTGGAACTCCAGACTTCAGAGTTTATACTCAGCCATAACCCAGCTCTAGTGTCTTCTCCAGGAGAGAAAAGACAGCAGAGCAGGAAATAAAAGTGCTGGGGCTGTGTTGACACACACCAACAAAGGCAGTGGAAGAGAAGCAGGCAATTGTTCAGATAGTTCAGAATATAACAAGTTAATACAACAAGTTAAAAAAAAAGATTTGTGGTGAGGAAGCTGGTGTTTCTAGACTGTATGTGGGGGGCAAAGTCTGCCAGTAGGATCTTGTAAATCGGCCTCCAGCACTGGGTGACAACCCCCATCAGGGGAACTGTGTTCTTAGCTTACTTCTGGCCACTTGTGAGAGCCTCCGTGAGTGAACTGGGTCTGTGGGGCATNCATCCACGCCCCCCGCCCCACCCGCCCCTTCTCTTTCCAGCCGCCTTTGGTTCTCCAACTTAAAATTTTTTTTTTTTTTTCCCTGAGAACACCAGGGGAAAGAGGAGTCCGGAGAGAGGGAGGGAGAGGAGGAGGCAGTTGGCCAGGAGGGCCGGGGGGTGGGGGGGGGGACGCGGTCCCTGCGGTCGGTCAGTCTGTCTGCGGGGCGCAGGATCGCGTGGAAGTTTGCTGCAAGCTCCCAGGCGCCGCCTCCACCACCCGGAGTCCGGTTCCGTGCAGCCTCTGCCGAGTGAGCTCCTTCGCCGCTGCCGGAACCCGACCGCCCGCCGCCCGCCGCCCGCTCTCCCGCTCTCCCGCCCCTCTGGCCCCGGCGCCAAACGAGGAGGTGGGCAGCCACGCCGGCCATGGACCGCCGGAGCTGAAGAGCCTCTGCGAAGCCCCTGGCCCTCACGCCTCTTCGCCCTTTTCCCTGGAAAGGCGGGAGAAAAGAGGGGGACTAACCAGAAGTGAGAAAGAAGAGGGCGGGGAGGGGGAACCGGTGTCTCCCCCGGGGGCAGTCGCGCATCGTCCCCGAACCCACCAGAGGCAGAACTTTCAGGGACGACTTTTACCAGTTTGCTCCCACCTTTTTGCCAAACCCTAAAAATGAAAGGACGAAAGTTGGCGCTGACTCTGGTAGCTCGGATGACGACTGGAGCGTTTTCAGCGGCATCTCCAGGAGAAAAACCCGTGCGCGTCTGATTGTTCTGTGGCCCCCAAGCTGCAGTACGCGTGTGTGTCAGGGGTGTGTTTGGGTGTGTGTCTGTGTGTGTACACAGACGTCCACACACTCACTCGCAGCCGCGGGATCAGCGCCTGGAAGCAGACGTTTCGGCCACAGACTCAGACTCATAGAGGAGGAGCTGGCGATCGGGAGGCGTGAGCCGCCAAAAGTCTGCAGGATCCTAGTGTGAATGAACCGGAGGCACCTGGGCGCAGGGATCACCTCCCCCACACCCCGCCCCGGGCCAGAGTTGAGTTGTGGGGCATTTTTTTTTTTTCACCCTCTTGTGAAGAATTTTTTTTTTATTTGTTGTAAAGTCTTTTGCACAATCACGCCCACATTTGGGGTTGGAAAGCCCTAATTACCGCCGTCGCTGATGGACGTTGGAGAGGGAGCGCCTTGCCGAGGAACAGTCGCCTGCGCGCCCTCGCCGGACCCGCGGCTCCCTTGTTGCGCGCCGGCCGGGCCCTGCTCCCGCTCCCGGCAGGCGGACTTCGGCGCCCCCTCGGTTCCCGCGCGCATCTCAGCGCTACTCTGGCTCGGGCACCCAGACTCGAACGCTAGTGACGGCTTAGGCTCCAGTCCTCAGAGCCTGCCGGACGAGCCCTGGAGGAACCCGCAGCTCTGCGCAGGATCGTCTACTCAGGCTTAACAAGGACGCTCCGCTCCGATTCTTCAGCTCTGGTGGAGACTTCCTTTCCGCGCCCCCCTCCCCCTCGCAATGAAGGTAGGTGTTCTGTGTGCCGCCGAGGCTCGTCACTTCTTTTTTTCTTTACATTGTTTTCTTTTGGAAGATAACTGATCCCCACCCCCCAACCTCTCCCTAACCCCCCTCCATTTCTCCTACCTCTGGAGACGCTGGAACCCCCCGCGTAGCTGGGAGAGACCCCTACCCTTTCGCCCTCCCCCCATCCCCGTGCACTACCTCGGTCTCCCAGGAGACAGACCTCTTCTTGTCCCACCAAAAGTTCTGCAAACTTTTTTAGACTTTGGAGAAAAAGTGGGGTAGAGACAGCGCAGAAAAACTCAGAGGTCCGCAGACGACTTTCCTTTGGCCCTGAGAAACTCAAGTGTAGCTTACTATGTATATTTCAGTAACAGGATAATGATTCAATTCAACAAATATTTACCAAGCGCCCACTGGCGCGGACCCCGAGAAGGTGGGTGGCCGGGGCTCAGAAAGGGGAAGGGGACTCCTTGGTTGAGAGACCGTGAAGCCAGACCAGGAGCCGACTATTCCTGAGCCTCGTACCCCCGCCCTCTGCTGCCAGAGGCCAGGTTGCCGGCTCAACGCAGCGGGGGAACCCAAGCGCAGCAGGCCCTGTGCCTTTAAGAGTGCCTGGCAGGGGGCCAGCTCGCACCCTGGCGCAGGGATGGGGTCCTGTTATTAGCATTATTAGCCGCCACTGGGTGAGCTCCGCACTTTGCAGGGGTGATGGGGGTGGGGACGGCTGGCGATGGTTGCTCTAATTTGGTCCACTGGGAGAGCGCACCCCGGCCCCCCGCGCGGAATCCTCCTTGTCCTTTAGAAACATTTGGGCCTCCGGGTTGGGAAAGCGGGCGGGGGTCAGTTTGTGAACTCTTGTTTGTTTTAATTGTCAGTTGTATGTTAAAGCCGAGTCACACACTCCGAGGGTCACCGAGAGTTCACTTTTACGAAAAGTTAACATTTCCTGCAGTATAACTAGCTATTTTCCAAACAGTTTTTCCTCTCTGTCCTCCAAGCTTCGATGCTTATTTTCATTTTTCTTGATTCTCCTCTTTTAAGTTTTCTAGAAAATAACTCAGGGGTTGGAATTCAGATGTTTCCTAAAGCACGTCCCCAAAAAAAGTTTATAAAAAACCCACAACTTGGAGACCCCGTGGCCTGTTTTACTCTCCAGTCGCAGTCTGGCAGGAGGGCCCCTTCTCATCTCCGGTCTTTCTTTAGATGGACAGCTCGCTGTTCGGAAGTCACTTGGAGTCAGTGGTGGGATCACACCTCCTCACCCACTGCCCTTCTGCCAACGTTCAAGGTTACTCTGGCCAGATGCAGAGATGTTGCTTCTAGACAAACTCTATGGGGAGCTGAGGGTGTGCAGGCAGTGGACATTGTGTGTCCAAGTGTGTGGATCTGTGCCCTGCATGTTGTGGAGAGTAAAGGGCCAGTTGTTCTCGAGTCTTGCACATATTAAATCCTCAGCCAGGACCGGTGCCACAAAGGAAGACCCTTCCTCCCCAGGAGGCTCGGTCACAGTCCTTTGCGTTTCCCTCCGCTCAACCGAACGCGTTGGTGCACAAGGGGTTAGCACTGTCTGCCAGAGCTCAGCTAGTCCTCTGCCTTTTCCTTTCTCGCTGTGCGGTGCCGGCTGCCCCCTGTTGGCTGCCTTGAGGTAGGACATCTTGGAGCCTGTGTCTTGGCTGGGCCGGCAGCTTGCTCGCCTCTTCCTCCCACCTCTGGCTTTACAAGAACATCCCTTCGGATCTCCAGGTCCCACTTTCCCAGGAAGGCCCCTCGGAGGCCCCCAGAGGACATGCTGCGCTGCGCGGCTGCATTAGTAAGGGGCCAAGTGTCCGACCCAGCGAATGGGGCTCGGGCGAGTGGAAGAAGGGTTGGTACCCCTTCTCCCGGGCACATTAAGGAGCAGGAGGGTGCCCCTAGGAACTCTCAAGCGAGGACCAGCGCTTCTTTTTCTCTCTCGGCCTCAGTTTCTTGTCTATTAAAAAGTGGAGTTGAAACCACCTCTGAAAAATGGGTTTTGAAGCGATCTGTAATTTCCCTTCTCTTTCCTTCCGCCGACAAACAGTTCTTTGGGACAGAGTTGAGAGGCTGTGCCTAGAGATCTAGGCTAGACTTCTTGGGTGGGAAGGTAGAAGTGATGTTTCCCTCCCTTCCCCGGTCCCCCCAGGTGCGTGTATGTGTGTGTGTGTGAGAAAGTTGCCTTGCAGTCTGGAGATGGGGTCTGAGGATGGATAAGGTGAGGCCGGCAAGAGAACTAGACTTGGCCACCGTCCTTCCCTCGGAGACTCCCTGGTACCCGACTTGGTGTCCCTTCTGAGTCAGGGCAATCAGAAGCCGCACACCTTCCTTGCACTGACTTGGGCTCAAGGAACTCCCTCCTCCACCTCCTCTCTCGGCTCCCCCACCCCTTCCGACCCTCAGTGCTTTGGACACATCCTGGTGGCTAGGGGCAGCTCCGGCTCTCTCGCTCGAGGCTAGAGGCCTGGGGGAGCGCGGGCTCCTCCTGGACTCCCCCAAAATGGACCTCCTTTCAGCCCACCGTCCCCTCCTACTTCTCCTCACATTCCCCAACTTTGTGCCTCCCCCTGAATTTTTCTCCTGCAGTTTTCTCCATCTCTCTCTCCTTGCTTTCGGGAGAGATTGAAGTGGGGAAAACAAAATTTATCTCCCACTAAGAGCTGGGATTCTTAAGAGTTTCCTGTGCTTTTCGCCACCACGAGCCCAGGTCAATCTAATTTATTCTCCCAGTTTCTCCATCATTTCCGCTTCCAGAGACTAGGGCCTGGGGGCTGGGGCTGGACGTGAAGTGGAAGGGGGTGCCCAGACCGAGTGAGGTAGCGCCAGTGGCTGAGGGGCGAGAATTTTCTCCCTGCATCGAGGGAATTTCTTTTTAGGCGCTTCTGGCCTCCGACTTGGGCGTGCTTTCCCAGGCTTTCTGCCGCCCCCCCCCCCCCAAATCCTCTAGTTTAGAGGATTCTCCGCCCGCACACCAGTTGATAAAGAAGGGTTAGGGACACTTTTAATCCAGCGGGGAAGGGTTTGGAGGAGAAACAATATATGCCGACTCTACGTGGATCTGTTCTGGGGCTGGACACAAGGGCGCGCAAATGCCCTACCCCCACCTCACCCTTCCCTTGCGCTTGAACCTCAAATGCCCGCAGCCCTCCTCTCTGACGCGCACTAGAAACAGATTCCCAGTATCCTTACAAAGTCCATTTTCTCGGACCCTGAAATTGTTCAGAATTTTTAGCCTGGTCTTTCTTCGGTGAATTCAGCTTCTGCCCAGAACTTTTACCCTGCGTGTTACGGTCTCCGGAGAGGTCTTATTTTGTCCTCTTTTTGGATCAGTTCTTTTGGTAAACAGGCAGGGACGTTTACCCTACAGTTCGATGTATCAGTGAGTTGGCTGTGGGTTCCTTCAGTCTTCAAACTTGTGGGGGCCTTTTCTGGGTTGCACGGGGGATTGGAGCGGGAAGAGGGCCAAGCTGTTTCCGGGCAAGCGCGCGGGTTAAGTGGAGACGCGACTCGCGGGGCGCTCCCGGCAGATTCCCTTCTGGATACCTCCGGCCTACTCCCAGCCCCGGGCTTAGAGACCCGCGTCGCGGAAGCCAACTGCCCCGCTCCCATTTTGGTCCCAGTTCTGTAAACGAGTGGCTTCTCCCTGAGGTCGTCGGGCCGAGAGTGGGATCGGTTTGTGTGGCTTCTCTTCTAACAAAGAGATCCGCAGTAATCCGCGGAAATCTGTTATCAATTTCTGCGCTGCCCGCGCCCCGCCCCGAGTGCCCCGCCCGTCGGAAAGCTGGAAAAGTGCGCGCGTCCCGCAGCGCGGTCTCTGCCTCCGCCTGGGAAGCACGTCGGAGAGCGTGTGTGTCTGTGCATGAGTGAGTGTGTGAATGTGCCAGAGTGTGAGTGTGTGAGTGTGTGCACGCGCGTGGCCTTGGCCCCCGATGGAGAGAGGTGACTTCGCAGCTTGGGCCGCGCGAGAAGGCAGCCCTCGCGAGTTACCCCCTCCCCTAGAGGAAACTTGACACTTCGGGCGGGGGTGGGGAGGAAGACCGAGCCTTCTCGCTCCCGGGCTGGGGAAACCCCAGGCCTCTCTTCTGCGGCATGCGCCCCCCCAGCTTTGCGACGTTTTAGGGATGAGTGGACCTCGGGCTCGGAGCCCTGGGTGGCGGGCACTGAGGACCGCATAAGCATTTCCTCTAGAGAAGCCCCGAGGAATCCGGGCCAAAAGGGAGGCTGGCAAGGGAAAGCTGAGGAGCGCTCCTCAGCCCCTTCGCGTCTCCACTGCTGCCTCGGTCCCCCCAGTCTTTTCTGGTGCCGGTTCCAGCCCAGGCCCTTCTGCAGCCTGGAGGAGGTTCACGTTTCCTTTTTCGAGGAAGGGGCTCCCCTGGCAGCCGAGGGTGGCGCAGCGCGGCAGGGTTACTCTTATCAGAGATGTAAAAGGGGATTTTGGAAAGCCGTTCCTCCAACCCGCCGCCGTCTCGCTCCGCCGCCGCCTACAGGTGGAGAAGTCACCAGTGGGGAGGACGGCGGCGGAAACCTCCAAGGCCGCCCCCTGTCCCCGAAATTCTTGACGACGGGAACCTTCGCTGCCGAGGCCCTCTGCGCCCTGGAATCCAGGGGCTCGGCCGAGGCGCGAGAGCCAGCGCATCTCTGGCCCCAGTCGGGGGCTCCTTCGCACCGGCCCGGGCCTCGCCCTGCACCCTCATCTTGCGGGACTGACCCAACCGCGTCCGATATTGGGCTGGAGGGTTGGGTAGCAGAGTTTCAAGACCACGCTCAAGGTGCCCCGATGGCGAAATGATGAACTCCAGACAAGGACCGAAGGAAACTGGAGTCCCCTCGGCTTCCTTTCCCCTTTCTCCGTGGCAGCTGCTAGAAGTGGGGACTGGAGGGAGCGGAGTGGGAGTGAGGAAATCAGATTTTGGGGGAGTGCTGTGGGGAGGGGGCCAGGAAGGGACCCCCCGCGACCAGGGTTGGGGGGGTGTATCCCTCCTCTGGGATTCACTCCAAGGCGGAGGCCGAAGGCAGGGAGAGGGCACTGATTTCCGGTTTCCTGCGTTGGGAGAGCAGCTCGCCCATCCCCTTATGCCCTGTGTGCCCCCATCTCCTCCCCACTCCAGTCTGGCCCAAGAGCGGTTTAAGGAAACCCAGGCTGCCTTGCCCGCTGTGGAAGCGGCTAGCCCCGGAGAGGGCCGTAAACTGATTATGAAACTGATGATGTTAATTCAGAGCTGCATTTCCCAGCTGGGCACTCCCGTGCACGCCGCTCCCGGGGGCCTCGCCCCCCACCCCTTGCCCTTCCCTCCCGCGTGCTGCCCCCACCCCCCANCTGTCTCTTATACACATCTCCCCCCACCCCCGCGCCGGCCACCCCGCCTCCTCCGCAGCCGCCGGTGGCGCGCTCCACTCGCCTTCGTGCTCCTCTCGCCCATGGAATTAATTCCGGCTCCACTTGTTGCTCGGCCCAGGTCGGGGAGAGGACGAGGGTGGCAGCGGGTCCCCGAGTGAATTCCCGAGGAGGGACTCAGCACAGCGAGAAACTAGAGGGGAGCGAGGGGGTGCAGGACGCGAGCAAGCAGGAAGGAGGCAGCGCCTGGCACCGGGGCTTTGACTCAACAGCATTGAGACATGTTTGTAATCGCTGGCGTGCCCCGCGCGCAGGATCCCAGCGAAATCAGATTTCCTGGTGAGGTTGCGTGGGTGGATTAATTTGGAAAAAGAAACTGCCTATATCTTGCCATCAAAAAACTCACGGAGGAGAAGCGCAGTCAATCAACAGTAAACTTGAGAGATCCCGGATGCTTCTGTTGTTTAAACTTGTATGCTCGAAAAATATCTGAGAGGCAATAAACATCTGCTCCTTTCTTCCCTCTCCAGAAGTCGATTGGAATATTAAGCCCAGGAGTTGCCTGGGGGACGGCTGGAAGGGCAATGTCTTCCAAGTGCTTCCTAACGGCTTTGGCCATGTTTCTCTCCTTCGCCCAGGTTGTAATAGAAGCTAATTCTTGGTGGTGAGTTTATCCTACATGCATGTTCTTTTACTGTGAGATTCGTTTGTATTGTATAATGAATGCTGCAATATTCTCAGTCATGAGTTTGGGTGCATTTATGTAATCACACATATATACTTTATATATATATTTATATATGTGTGTGTGTATATATATATATATAAACATAAAAATGTATCTTTAAATCAAATTTTTCTTTAAATTTTGTGAATTAAAATTTTTGCTGATTTTTAACACTGTAAAGCTTATCTTTAGCTCCATAGGGAACAGAAGCTATAAATTTAACTTTTGGTTTTTTTGAGGTTCAGATTATGCTTGTAGTACATCATGTAATTAAGGGAAACCAGAATTCACGTCTCTAATAATTGTAAGCCCATCTATAAAATGTGCTTTTTGCTACCTCTAGGTAGTAAGTGAGTTCCAACACTTATTTTCGGTCATTTGAAGTTACTAACTTTCAGGGTCTGAGACAGGCAGAGTTACTAGGAAGATAGGTAAACTCCAAGTGGGGAAGTGCTGGGGGCTTGAAATCCACTCAAAAGAGGTAACCTTGAGTGGTTCAGCATCCCTAAATGCGGGCTTCTTGCTGGTAGGGGCCTAGAGGGTAGACTGCATTATATCTAGAGGATTATTTTTGACTGCATTGTTTTTTGTTTTTTGTTTTTTTTACTGTAAATGAACAGTGTTTTTCTGTCAAACATGACTTCTGTCCCCGGACACTCTGTCTTGGGTCCCTCACAGTCACATAAGGAGCCCTTTTAAAACATCCAGAACAGGGTGAATTTTCTTCTGTCTGTATACTTGTCCTCCTGCTCTTCCATCAGTCAAAAGGAACTGCTATCTCCTACCCGTGTCGAATTGTGTCTGCTTTCCGTATTCACACATTTTCAAGCAGATCGGTCCAATTTGTGGGGCAAAGTGAGTCATTTTCTCTCGTCAAACGCCCATCCCCCCCCCCCCCCCCCCCCACCCCCC
>SJYX01000201.1:102420-156065 GCA_006410675.1 Oreotragus oreotragus
TCTGAAACTCCGCCCCCACCAAAAAAAAAGCTCTTTAAGAAAAAACTGATCCTGGTACAGGGATCCCAGTGTCAGAAGGGGCCTTTTCCCCCTGGGCATCTAGTTCAATACCCTTATTTTACAGTTGAGGAAAATGAGGCCCCATCATCACCCCGTGCCCCCAGGCCTAGCTTCAGCAGGCCGGGTATTAACCCTTCTCCCTCGTAGTATAACACTTTCATTAAGTGACTTCTCGTCCCATGTAGAAAGGTCTCTAGGTACAAGTGGAAATTGGAAATTAAGATAGTCTATCCTCACCTCCGTTTTTCTCCATATAAATAGGGCTCCTATAGAACTGTTTGACAGGGAGATATTCTTTACAAGTTTTAGAGAAGGAGAACCTTTCTCTTCTTTTCTCCTTAAGACTGTATTTTTCCCCTCTTTTTGTTGTTTTCCTGACACTTGGAGTCAGAGGCTGCTGCGGAGTTTCAGAAGTGGCATTAAAGAACGGCAGGCTGTTGTGAAAGTAAGATACTCACCTTCTTGAGTGAGAAGCATCAGGCCGGTCAGCTTGGGAACTGAAAAGGGGCGAGAATTTCATTTGTAACTCTCTAGGAACCGGTTGATAAATATCCTCTGGGGAATCAGGAGCCTTGTTTTGAGTCAGACTTGATGCTGCAAATGGAGGAAGGGGAAGCCAGGTGACTACCAGTGGGGCCACAGGAGCGGGAAGGGAGTGGTGGCTGCACTGTTTGGCTTCCCTGCGGGCCTAGGGCTTTCAGTGGCTCTGAGCCTCTGTGCTCCTGTCCTGTAGGTCACTCAGGATGAAAATAGGAACAAATGTTTAAAATAAGTGTCAGGAAGTCTACCCCAGGTTCTTCCCTTGGTGACCTCTTTTCTAGGCATTTGGGGTATTTTCAGAAGAGGTGTATAGAACAGTCCATGTCTGAGCATCCCCTTGGGCTCTGCCTGAAATGGCAGAGCAGAGGTGGGGTGTGTGGGTGTTAATACCCTCCTGGCTTGTGTCTGCGTGTTGGGGCGGAGGGCCTGGGGCCTCCTAGTGCCCCCTCTAGGAGCCGGCTAGGTGTTCGCTGTGCGGGGCTGCAGAGTGGGGGGCGCCCGCTGACCGGTCCTCGCCCGCAGGCAGCCGCGAGACGGCCTTCACGTACGCGGTGAGCGCCGCGGGGGTGGTCAACGCCATGAGCCGCGCCTGCCGCGAGGGCGAGCTGTCCACCTGCGGCTGCAGCCGCGCCGCGCGCCCCAAGGACCTGCCGCGGGACTGGCTGTGGGGCGGCTGCGGCGACAACATCGACTACGGCTACCGCTTCGCCAAGGAGTTCGTGGACGCCCGCGAGCGGGAGCGCATCCACGCCAAGGGCTCCTACGAGAGCGCACGCATCCTGATGAACCTGCACAACAACGAGGCCGGCCGCCGGGTGAGTGTCCCGTCCCGCCGCGGGTCCGGGAGGGGCCGGGCTCCCGTCTCCCCCTGGGTCTCTGCGACTCTCTTCCTGTCTCCGCCTCCCTTCCTAGCTTTTCCGGTCTGTTTCCCCCCTGCCTGCTCCTCTCTGTCCCTCCACTCCCCTCAGCCAGCCCCCCACAGGCCTCCCTGGAGAGGGGTGCACACCCCAGAAAGGCCTCCTGGAGCGGAAGCAGCCCGCCATGGCCAGCTCCAGCCAAGGGGCGCCTGCAGTGGCCTGAGAAAGATCTTTCTCCGCCTCTTTAATTAGTCCCCAGTGCAATTGGCCAGGCCAGAGCTAAACATGCTGCTTAGGTTCGCAGCCCTCCTCCCTGGAACAAGTTTGTGGCTGTGATTAAGATTAAGTCGGGGAGACGGAGTTATTTATTTCAGTAGGTGCCCAGCTGAACAAGCCCTCACCCAGCTCCCGGGTTACCTCCTCCCCTCTCTGTGCCCCTCCGTGTGTCCTCCGACAGCAGGCCTGATGGATTGAGGCTTTGTAAAAAGAGCTTTTCTAGGAAAACTCTCCAGCCAATGAGGTGGAATTTCGCAGGTCTGACGATCAGGCCTGGAAGGGAAGAGAGAGGGCCTTGGAAGTGTCCAGAGAGAAAGTCCTCCCAAGGCAGCCCACCTCCCTCGTTTCACTCTTTCCTTCCCCTGGTGGGGCTGTGAAAAGCTCCCTCACAATAGTTAAAAAGATCCTTTTTTTCCTGCGGTTAAACACATGGCACTTTATGGATGCTTTAAAATGAAGGGGTGAAAACTTTTCCTAACTGTGGCAGCACTGAAAACCAGGACCATTATTTTTTTTCAGAGAACGCAAGGTGGGTGCCAGGAACTTTGTGATAATTAATAAGGCTCAACCGAAGGGCTGAGTTCAGTGTCAACCAGTGGTAAGTGCTTGATAGATGATAGCTGAGAGCACATAGGAAAGTGTGTGAACCCAGATCCCGCCAGGTAACCTGTTTCTTCTCAACTTTGATCTTGACTATGTGGGGGATCATGGAAGGACTCAACTCTGCAGAATCTTACCTGTGATGCCTGAGGGGTCAGATGGGTGCTCCAGGGGAGTGTGGCCACTCCTCTCTGAGGCTCCCCCTTGCTGGGTGCCTGTCCCAGGGCTGGACTTTCTGCCTTCTGCAGCCAGCCCAGGCCTTGGAGCGGGCACGACCACCCCACTGTCTCGGGAGCCTAGCACTTTGGTCCTGTTCTCTACCCAGCACACATCACCTTAATCTGCATGCAGGGCGCCCAGACCACACATGCCTCCAGGACAGAGGTATGGCTGACTCGGGCCCCTCTGGTGCTTTCAGCCCTCTTTGGGGATTTCCTAGGTTTCTCTCATGGAGAGAAATCACAGGAGCTTAGCAACCAAGAAGAGCAGGTCAAGGGACTTCCAAGGGGAGCCAGGTGGGGTCAGAGAGTGGGAAAAGCACATTTGATATAATCTCCTTTAACATGAGCATTTGTATGTAGTTTTTTTTGGAAATGTTATAGTTGGAGCAGTGAACTATGCTTGATCCTGGTGGATGAGGTTACAGAGAAGACGGTTTTCCTCCAGGATCGTAGGGGTGAGAGGAAGAAAGCTGGACACTGAGTCAGGAAACTGTATTAGACTCCTAGAAAGAGAATCTAGCTTCAGGTTCTCCTCGAAGGGGAGTAAAGGTTAAACACGTTTGCAGAACACTTTTCCACACTAGCCGCGGGCCTGAAACCCTTCATGTGGAGGGGGTTCGCTTGAGCCCCTTTGAGGAAAGCCCCTTCTGAAGCCCTGGCAGGAGAGGGTCGCTGCTGGGGCAGGAGCTGCCTCTCACGGCTCCGGCCTCCAGGTTCTGACAGGCTGCTGCCAGCAGCGCGCCAGCTCGGGAGACTCACTGGCACAGCACCGGGCAGCCGGCACTGCAGGTAGGCAGCAGCCAACTCCCAGACCCGTGGGCACTGCTACTGCAGCACCAGAGGACTGGCAGGGGCCCAGTACCATGCCCTCGTCACCCTATAGACCAGCTTTACTGATTGCATCCTGCCCGCCAAGTACCTCAAGCCAGCATCTTTTGGTTTCACCTTTGTAACACTGCCGTGAGGTTGGCACCACCACAATGCCCTATGCAGATGGGGGACAGAGGCCCAGAATGGTGATGCCCTTGCCTAAATTCAGGGGCAGGACAGAATCTGTGTCTGCCTGGGTCCAGGGTGGACACGCTCAGCCTGTGCAGAGCGTAGGGGCTGTGCAGGAAGCAGGAGTGAAGGTACCTGGGATCCAGGCCTGGTCCCCCTCTATCCGGCCTGTGTGACCATCTGGGCCACTTACCTTTTCTGCGTCACTGGGCCCTCGTCCAGTCCCACCCAGGTTATAACCTTGCTGGGAGGATTTGGGGAGATGAGAGTGGAGAGACTGTGAGGACAGGGCTCGCCCCACGGCAGTAGGAACATAAAGAGCGAGGAAAGATTTGAACCCTGACCACGTACCAGCTGGGTGCCCATGGCATGAGCTTGGAGTGCACCTGCCTGGCTTCCAGTCACGGCCCCTCCTTCCCAGCGCTGGGCCGGCAGCACGCCTCGCTGGGCCTCCCTTTCCTTCTCTGAGGTGCAGGCGGTGGCGCTCTTCCCTCACAGGCCGCTGCTGGAGGAGTCCAGGTGGTCACTTGACGGCAGTCTCCTGCTTCCAACAAAGAAGCCAAGGCGGCAGTTTTGTTTCTTGTTCCCATTCAAAGCCAGGTAGTTTACGATGATGACGTGTAACAATGAGGGGCTAAGAACCAGTTTATTCTGCAGACTGATCTTTAAAGAAGGCCATAAAAGGCTCCAGATCTGGAGGACGAGGGGAGGTGGCCTGGACTGAGCTGGTGCCCAGGGTCTGGGTTCCCGGGTGCGCTCCGCTGACTGCCCCCTTCTCCCCGCAGACAGTGTACAGCCTGGCCGATGTGGCCTGCAAGTGCCACGGGGTGTCCGGCTCATGCAGCCTCAAGACGTGCTGGCTGCAGCTGGCCGACTTCCGCAAGGTGGGTGATGCCCTGAAGGAGAAATACGACAGCGCGGCGGCCATGCGGCTCAACAGCCGGGGCAAGCTGGTGCAGGTCAACAGCCGCTTCAACTCGCCTACCACCCAGGACCTGGTCTACATCGACCCCAGCCCCGACTACTGCGTGCGCAACGAGAGCACCGGCTCGCTGGGCACGCAGGGCCGCCTGTGCAACAAGACGTCCGAGGGCATGGACGGCTGCGAGCTCATGTGCTGCGGCCGCGGCTACGACCAGTTCAAGACAGTGCAGACCGAGCGATGCCACTGCAAGTTCCACTGGTGCTGCTACGTCAAGTGCAAGAAGTGCACGGAGATCGTGGACCAGTTTGTCTGCAAGTAGCGGGCGCCCCGCCACCCGCCCGCCGCCGGCCCCGCTCCCAGGACCCACTTATTTATAGAAAGGACAGTGATTCTGCTTGGTTTAAATTTTTTTTTTTTTATCCCTAAGAATTGCAACCGGAACCATTTTCTACCCCCCGTTCCCATCTGAGAACTCTGTGGTTAATAATATTATAATTATTATTTGGCAATAAGGGGGTTGGGAACCAAGAAAATATTTATTTTGTGGATCTTTGAAAAGGTAAGACAAGACTTGTTTTGATGGTATAATGGATGGGGCGGGGGGGATAAAACATGCCCTTGCTGAGATGTGTGCACATCTGCAGGTCAAGGAAACGTTTTATCTCAGCTATCGCATGGGACAGGTAGCACCCCACTGCAAGGAGGGGCCCAGAGCTATGCATGACTCAGCAGCTGTGAGCAAAAGGAGTTCTTCGGTCTGGGGAGCTGGAAGGTCTTGAGAAACAGACAAAACAATGAGAACCCCACCCCCCTCTTTCCCAGGGGCTGCTAGCCTGAAATGTTTCCAAACTGTATTTAAAATTTAAGAACAAGAATCTCATATCCCTTCAAGAAAGGTTTCTCGGATGTCTCACTGTCCTCCAGCATTCCATCTACAGCTGGTCCATTCTATTAGCTACTGAAACCTGGGGAGCAGGGAGAGAAGCCCTAGACATTAAAAACAGAAGACAACTCCTTACATTGAGTCAGTTGATTTAACATTCAAAGCAGTTGTTGAGAATCAGGTTATCCACTTGGAAAAGGATCCCTGAATGATTCTGGTACCAGACATTTTGTTTGGAGAAGGGCAGGGAGGTTGGCTTGGCAATAAAGGAAAATATACTGTAATTTTCTTAGGGATACTTGGTTAATAAATGATAATAATGAAAATAACACATGAATTCCATTCACAGATCCTCAACCCGAACTTCAAGGTACTTGTGTGCAGTTCAGCCCTGCACCAAAGCAGAAAAGCTAGTTGAGGGAAAAAAAAGTGACCTCCGCCCTCCCTCCTTGACCTCGCACCCCCTCCGATTCCACGCCTTGCTGCGCTGTGGCCGCATGTCCAAGCGGAGCTCCGCTGGGTCCCCTGATTGTAGGACAGGGAATGAAACCTTAGGAGCTCCTCTTGGAAAACAGCTCGCTACTTAGGGATTTTATTCCCCCTACAACTTTTATCTCGAGGAGCAGTAGTTTTCTATGTTTTCATGACATCACTTGGCGAATGGACTTCACAGAGGTATGGCAGCATTTCTCTCTTCTGATCCTGAGTTCAGACTCTCCACTGACTCTTCCCACTCCTCTGCAGGTGTCCCGAGAACTGTTCCCAGTGGACTTGAACAGTTGGTTCAGTGGTACCTGATAGCTCAGTCTCTTGTACATAACATATATATACACATATATATATATAAATGTAATTATATCTCAGCGCAGCCAGTGGTCTGGAGCTCCAGTTTACTCTGGGGTTATTTCTTCGGTCTAGAGCCTTGTGGTCTTCCACTGCACCCCAAGTGGGATTTTCCCCGACGGTTTCTGAGCTGAGCTCAGGCTGTGGCCCTGATGCCACTGCATGCGGAGCATTGCGAAGCAGCTGTGTTTCTGAGGGGTCTGGAAGGTCTTGGTCGTGGGCAAGGTGGTTTGAAGATTCCTTTTGTCTCCCCTGCCCCATCCCCTGGTTCTCCAGCCTCGTTTTCTGCACCCTTTCTGAAGAGGGCATTACTTGTTCACTGCAGAGGTNAAGACTTGTTTTGATGGTATAATGGATGGGGCGGGGGGGATAAAACATGCCCTTGCTGAGATGTGTGCACATCTGCAGGTCAAGGAAACGTTTTATCTCAGCTATCGCATGGGACAGGTAGCACCCCACTGCAAGGAGGGGCCCAGAGCTATGCATGACTCAGCAGCTGTGAGCAAAAGGAGTTCTTCGGTCTGGGGAGCTGGAAGGTCTTGAGAAACAGACAAAACAATGAGAACCCCACCCCCCTCTTTCCCAGGGGCTGCTAGCCTGAAATGTTTCCAAACTGTATTTAAAATTTAAGAACAAGAATCTCATATCCCTTCAAGAAAGGTTTCTCGGATGTCTCACTGTCCTCCAGCATTCCATCTACAGCTGGTCCATTCTATTAGCTACTGAAACCTGGGGAGCAGGGAGAGAAGCCCTAGACATTAAAAACAGAAGACAACTCCTTACATTGAGTCAGTTGATTTAACATTCAAAGCAGTTGTTGAGAATCAGGTTATCCACTTGGAAAAGGATCCCTGAATGATTCTGGTACCAGACATTTTGTTTGGAGAAGGGCAGGGAGGTTGGCTTGGCAATAAAGGAAAATATACTGTAATTTTCTTAGGGATACTTGGTTAATAAATGATAATAATGAAAATAACACATGAATTCCATTCACAGATCCTCAACCCGAACTTCAAGGTACTTGTGTGCAGTTCAGCCCTGCACCAAAGCAGAAAAGCTAGTTGAGGGAAAAAAAAGTGACCTCCGCCCTCCCTCCTTGACCTCGCACCCCCTCCGATTCCACGCCTTGCTGCGCTGTGGCCGCATGTCCAAGCGGAGCTCCGCTGGGTCCCCTGATTGTAGGACAGGGAATGAAACCTTAGGAGCTCCTCTTGGAAAACAGCTCGCTTATTCCCCCTACAACTTTTATTTCGAGGAGCAGTAGTTTTCTATGTTTTCATGACATCACTTGGCGAATGGACTTCACAGAGGTATGGCAGCATTTCTCTCTTCTGATCCTGAGTTCAGACTCTCCACTGACTCTTCCCACTCCTCTGCAGGTGTCCCGAGAACTGTTCCCAGTGGACTTGAACAGTTGGTTCAGTGGTACCTGATAGCTCAGTCTCTTGTACATAACATATATATACACATATATATATAAATGTAATTATATCTCAGCGCAGCCAGTGGTCTGGAGCTCCAGTTTACTCTGGGGTTATTTCTTCGGTCTAGAGCCTTGTGGTCTTCCACTGCACCCCAAGTGGGATTTTCCCCGACGGTTTCTGAGCTGAGCTCAGGCTGTGGCCCTGATGCCACTGCATGCGGAGCATCACGAAGCAGCTGTGTTTCTGAGGGGTCTGGAAGGTCTTGGTCGTGGGCAAGGTGGTTTGAAGATTCCTTTTGTCTCCCCTGCCCCATCCCCTGGTTCTCCAGCCTCGTTTTCTGCACCCTTTCTGGAGAGGGCATTACTTGTTCACTGCAGAGGTGGGGATGGAGAGGACACAGTGCCAGCATTTCTCCTTCCTCTGCTCACTTTGTAGGGTGGAACTTGGTGCCCGTTAGACCTGAGGGCACCTGTACCGAGTCCCTAGATAAAATCCAGCTCACATCTTTAGCTAGTTAAAAACAACAACAACAAAAACCAGGACACCTCTTTGCAAAGAGTACCATCACCTGTGTTCTCATCTCAGACTTGTGCTGCTTGAGAAGTTTGGGAAGACATGTTCTGCAGCCCTCACGGGCTCAGTGGCCCTCAGGTCAGCCCGGCCACCTGTGGCTCTTATTGCACAAGGATATTCGCTCCCCCTGCCCCCAGCTGCAGTGAATTGCAAGCAAAAGATCTTGAAAGTAAAAAGCACTAATTAGTTTAAAATGTCACTTTTTTGGTTTTTATTATACAAAAACCATGAAGTAATTTTTTTTATTTGCTAAACCAGATTTTTGTTTCTTTCTAGTGATTCATGTTTATGAAGAGAGTTGAATTTAACAATCCTAGTTTTTAAAAGAAACTATTTAATGTAAAATATTCTACTTGTCATTCAGATATTATGTATATCTTTTATGGCCTTTATTCTGTACTTTTAATGTACATATGTCTGTCTTGTGTGATTTGTATATTTCACTGGTTCAAAAACAAACTTCGAAAGGCTTATGCCAAATGGAAGATAGAATATAAAATAAAGTATTACTTGTATATTGGTTAAGTGGTTTCAATTGTCCTTCAGATACTGCATGTGGAGAGTTTTTGAGAAAACATGAGGGATAGTTTAGGGGTGACTACATGTTAGAATAATAGAAGAGTGGAGAATTTTACCAAAACCAAACTATTTGGGAGCTTCAAAAGATTTCTATATGTAACAGAACAAAAGGGGAATTCTCTTTTCCTATATATGTTCCTCAAAAAAATCAAGCAGATGGCTTAAAGCTGGTTATGGGATTGCTCACATTCTTCGAGCATTATGCATGTAGCTTAATTGTTTTAGAGCGTGTTGGTGGTGTAGCATCTCCGAGAAGAACTGAAAAGGCACATGCTTTTATCCGTGAAGAGAATTTTACTGCAAGACCAGCGCATTTGTGTTCAGCACTTCAGCTAGTGCGCCACTCGATTTGAGCTTCTGTGGATGGAGTGTCTCTGTGCCTCTTGGAAAGTAGTTTTATGAAAAGCAAGCCTCGATCTGCAGAGAATGAAGGAAACTGAAGGTTCGTTGTGTTAAGTGCAATTAATACGAGCCCTTGTGCTTCTTGAAGGCGCAGTGAGTCTGGGCCGCGGCGCACAAGTTGATATGTTAGCCCCTTGCTTTTTTCTTTCTGGATAACCTTGCAACATATTGAAACCTTTTAAGGATGCCAAGAATGCATTATTCCACAAAAAAACAGTAGACCAACATATAGAGTGTTTAAAATAGCATTTCTGGGCAAATTCAAACGCTTGTGGTTCTAGGACTCACATCTGTTTCAGTTTTTCCTCAGTTGTATATTGACCAGTGTTCTTTATTGCAAAAACATATATTTGATTTAGGAGTGTCAGCATTTTTTTTTTTTTTTCATCTCATCCTGGACTTCATTCAAGATCTTCCCAATACAGGAAAATTAGCAAAAAATTTATATACAGGCAGCAGCGAATGGAGCTATGTTCAAAATAGTAATTATGGGCTTAAGTAAAAGGAAGGCTGTTTTAAGCTTTAGTCCAGTGTATCTGTACGGTTCTTTGAGCTGTTGACCTCCCGAGACCGGCACTGTTTAGTAGGCCATGCAAACCCTCTGCTTGTTCTATTTTCCAATACAGTTATCAGTTTGTTTCTGTAAGACCTTACGCAAGCCACCAGAATCATCAAAGATGACATGTTCCCACAAGTACTCCAAATAAGAGACTGTCACGGGCTGACTCCTAGAGATCGTTAGCAAAAGCAACCCCCAAAGAGTGAGTGATCCATAATGTAAATAGAGACAGCTAGAAAAGGGACTAATAACTTGAAGGATATATATATGATGCAAATACACACCAAGGCATAGGTCTGCAATACTGCATTATCACTGTAAAATATACTTCTAAAAATATTTATTTTCTTACAAAGTATTTGTTACTCTCCCCTCTCTGTGGATTGGTGAGAGCCAGATGCAGATGCTATACTTTGAAAGTAAGACAATGAAATACAGTCTTAATAATGGAAACAGCAATGCAGGAATTAAAACTGAGTAAAAGAATCTTCTAATTTACCTATTTACACAGACCTTATATTTAACTCTGATGACTGGATAATATTTTATGTTAGAGAAACAGCATCTTGTGAGCCAACTTTAAAAAAAATGAATGATTAAAGGTCGGTATGATTTTTTTCTTAAAAATGTATCAATTTTAATCTAGAAGATTTAATTAACATGCTGTCTCTCTGTTTCAGAGGCAAACAAGAAATGAGGAAAATTGCATTGTAGACCAGTTTTACATGCAGTGTACTATTTGCTGGGCTAGAAATGAGATAAAGATTATTTATTTTTGTTCATATCTTGTACTACTTTTCTATTAAAATCATTTTATGAAATCAGTGTAGTCACGTGTTATGTTTGGCAGAGATGGTGTTCATGACGACTGAAGTTTAATGTGGACCTAGAGCTTGATGATGGCTCAGAGAATCCAGAAAAAAATATCCACATTTCAGGCATGTACATCCTATGGTCAGATTTCAAGGCTCTATCGTGGATCTGAATATTTATCTTTCTTTTTGCCTACAGCTATTTCCCACCCCCTGCCACCCCCATCATTTCTTATTTGTCCTGCTGCTACTAATGTATAAGAGAGTTGTATTTGGGAGATTGTTAGTGCAGGCATTTAGCACAGTGACATCAGATTATGAAGACATTCCCTGGGCAAGAGAAGAAAGAATGATTTGAGAAGAGAGAACAGTCTTAGGGAAATAGACCGAATCACCTGGAATATTCTGCTGGCTCCCTTTTGGATGCTGCCATGGTTGCCAGCCAGCTGCTGAGATCAGGTTCCTTACCTTGGTGGTGGTGACATCTGAGGCTGGAGCATTCTTTATTGTGGGGGTGCAATGTTTAGCAGCATCATTAGCCTCTACCCACGAGATGCCAAGAGGCAACCCCCCCATTTGTGACAAACAATAATGTCTCCTGACACTGGGTACAGTGTACCCCAGGAAGTAGAATCAACCCCCAGCTGAGAAGCACAGCCTGAGACAGAGGGACTGAGGTTCTGAGCACGTGGGGAAGGAGGGCCGATGGTGGACGAATGCTTGGCCAGGGTGACGCTTGAGCCCCAGAAGTCCCCTGTAAGCTTCCCCGTGTGGAGGACAGGGCTGCGCAAGCCTCCTCGTGTGGAGGACGGGGCTGCAGCACCCTCCAGAGGGCAGCCCAGCTGAGAAGACAGGCTCTGCATCTCCAGTGGGTGCCACAAATAAGACCTGGCGCAGCCAAACCAATAAATATTTTAAAAAATATACATAGGTTCTGAAGCCAGACTCCTGGTTCAGATCTTGGTACTGCCGTTAGCGCCGTCCCCGTGGGAAGCTGTATAACCTCTCTGCGTGCCCGTGTGTGACCTCTCTGCGTGCCCGTGTGTGAAGCGAGAGAATATTATACTGCAGGTTTTGTGAATAAGAGTTGCCATGTTCGGGATGTTCAGAGCAGGTTCGAGTCCACAGTGAGGGCTTGCTCTCGGTTAGCTGGCAAGGACAGAAGTCTGGAAAGACTACACCCTGGAGGGCGGGCCCCTGTTGTGTACAAGACCCCCAGCAGCCAGCTCAGAGCCAGGAAGGCCCTCTGAGCATTTAGGGGAGCTTTCACACCGTGGCCCCCTGGCTTCGTGCTGCCAGATGTGTTTTCTTTGACCGGCAAAACATTAAAAAAACACTCAAATTAGTTGCCAGCACTTGAAAGATGAGTATGTTCACATTCAAGTGTGCATTTCTGGCTACGACACGGGAAGAACTGGCCACCTGGGTCCACAGCGCCCCAAGTCCCCACACAGGGGACACACAGCTGCACCCCAGCAGCCGCTGCCCGCCCACCCCACCCCCAACCCGTCCAGGCTGTGTGTCCAGTCGGCCAGTCTTTCTGTCACCTGACTGAGCCCGGAGGCTCACGCACTTGCCACGGTCTTCACCAGTGTTTTCCTTCTAAGTCAGTTTCTCAATGTCATCCTCAATGACATTGTGGCCCAAGTAATTGTGAGCAGTTGCCATGTGCAGCGTACCCTCGGAGGGGCTCACCACATGCCTCTTGCCTCAGAGACCTTGACCAGAGCTGCTCACCCCAGTGGTGACCCTTTGATGCTGATGCTGCCAACCCCGTGCTCTAGACTCAGGGCCTCGAGACTCACAGGCTTGAGCTTCTTCACCCTCTCTGACAAGCGTAGGCCCATTTTACAGATGAGAACGCTGAGACCAGAAGAGTCAAGTCATTCACTTTACCACTTGTCCACTGTTGAGTAACACAACACACTCATACAAAAACTAGTGGCCTAGAACCACAGCCACTGCATCCGCTTATGGTCCCGAGAGTCACTGGCATGGGCCAGGTTAGCTGCAGGGGACCACTGTCCCGCTCTTCCTTGGGGCTGGCAGATGGGCAAGGGGCTGGCTGATCCTACACGGCCTCTCATACACACCAAGAGCTGGTTCTGCCTGTTGGCTGGGCCTTTCTCTCCACACGGTTGCTTATCTTTAGGGATAAGGGGCGCCCTGGGCTCTTTCACGCTGTGGCACCATATCCCCTGCAGGTGAGACTGGAAGCTTCAAAGTTCCACTAGAGTCATCCCTCTGCATCCACAGGTACGGGGTGCTGACTGTGGGACTTAAACATCCTTGGATTTTGGTATCTGAGGCAGTTCCTAGAACCAATTCCTGTGGCTGTGGAGGCGTGAATGCATATCACATCCGCTGCATTTACTGGCCAAACAAAGCAAGCCCACGCACAGCCCAGATTCAGAGAGAGAAGCTCACACCACCTCTCAATGAGGAGTGGTGAAGCCAGAGTGCAACGATCCGCACCAACTGTGAGAAGCTGCCGAAGACCTTCAGACTGTCTCCCTCACAGGCCAAGAGTCCAAGAGGCCCTCTCTCCTGCGACAGCACCTGAGGCAGGACTCCCTTCTCTCACCCCAGAAACCAACCGTAAGCATGGTGCAGTGGGTAGGACGAAGGCTTTGGAGTCAAGAAAACCTGGTTCCAAGCTCTGCTCTTTTGAGCTGTGTGTCCTTTGGCCAGTTACTTAACTTCTCGGAGCCTCATTCAGTATTCTCATCTGGCTCATGAGGCTATGATGCTATCGTGTGTAGGTGAGGATGGCTAATCATGGAAGTAAAGGGCGTAGCAACAAATAGGACCTCAGGCAGTGGCATGAACGGCAGTCACGGTGGCAGCAATCACTCCCCACCCCCCCAGGCATGGCAAGAAACCAGCCACATTCCTATCACCCTGCTTGTGATGACTCATGAGCCTCCCTGACTCAGCAAATTGCAGGGTGCTTCCCTGAAGGCACTGAGAGGGGGCTCCTGAAGGTTCCTGATCAGGTTAAGGCTGGGGAAGCAGAGAGTGGGGAGTCAGGATGGGCTTGGCCTCAGCTCAGGCGTGCCAAGTCCTCCCCCATGCCTGGGAAACTCCAAGGAATGTTTTCCCATGTCTTAGGAGAGACCTGTACCACAAGCAGGGTGGGGACCTACCTCCTCTTTACGGAGCAAGATCCTGGGGCACAGGAGAGCAGCTTGGGCTCCTGAACCCGAGGTCCACCCTGCACCGTACCCCAGCTGGCTGGCGGCAGGCAACTGTGCCCTTGTGGGAAGCCTTGGGGCCAACTGTGCTTCCTTTGGGCCTCAGGTTTCTGTTTATAAAGTGTGAACAGTAAGACCTGTGCAACTCACACCACTGATTTGTTAGCAATTCCTCCCTTTTCCTGAACACACGTCCTGGGTGGCTTATTTTTTTAAGCTATTTTCTTTAAGTTTATTTTCTTTGCATGACTGTTTGATTTAATGGCATCTGACTAAAAAAGAAGGGTCACTCTTTCCATTTTACAGAAGAAAGAGAAGCCCCAGGAAATTAAGTGTCTTTCCTAAAACTACAGATCTGGTCAGAGGCAAAGCTGGGTCTCTCTGATTACAGAACCCTTTCTTTCATCCACAAGATAATAGCGCCTCAGGGTTACTGGAAAGAGACAAATGGCAGGCTAGAAACACTAGGAACCCAACCTTTCATTCCTGACCCAGGCGCTCGTCCTAGTTTTCAAGCTGAGACCACCTCAGAGTCCTTCATACAAGTTCACACGCTTGTGCAAGGAGGCCCTGGTGTGGGTCAGGAAGGGTCCCCTCCACAGGGGAACAAGGCCAGGGAGACCCCGACGCTGGCTTTACCACGAGCCAGCGGGACCTTCACCGTCTGGATGGTGGCCCCGCTCTGGCCACCACTTTGCTGTGTGGCTTTGGGCGAATCTCTCGCCTTCTCTGGGCCTTACTTCCTGACATGTGCACAAGAGTTTGGTCAGGGTCACATGACCTGTTCCGTAGTTTCGCCTCCCAGGAATGTGAACGCACTTGGAGATGGAGAACAGGCCTCAAACCCCATTATGTGGAAAGAGAATGCAAATGAAAACTGGGGGGATGCAGGGAGAGCATGCCAGTGGCACGTGTCCTCCTCCAGGGCACACGTTCTCACACCCACAGGTTCCCGCCGCGAGCCCTGGCGGGCATAAGGTGGGGGCGCAGGACAACTCTGGGCGTCGAAACCAGAACCGCCTGCACAATCTTGGGCAAGAGCCTCGACCCTTCTGAGCCCCCATTACCTGGTCTGTGAAAGGGGCAACCCTGTGCACGGCAGCCGGCCGGGGAGGATCACCCGGGAAAGGGTTTGCCTAGCGGTAGGCAAGTGGTGACCACTCATTAAACAGAAGCTCCTGTCTTACTATCCTAACCCACAAGCCCTCCTGTCTGCCGGGATCCCTCCCGCCCTGGAGAGAGAAGCCTGGGGCAGTTACTTAGTGGCAGATGGCTCCTGAGTTATTCCAACACACTCGCTCCTCTGCACGCAGATGGGCACCAGGCCTTCTGCAAGGTGTGAGAAAAGAGGACACCCTCCTGTGCCTCCAGCTGCTCCACGTGACCCCGAGGTCATCCAGACCGAACCTTCGGGAGGCTGCACGGCGATTGCCTGGAGCCTCCACGTGCCAGCAGGAAAACCACACTCTGAGTACGTTTTCAACGAGCAGTGTAAACCACTTGAATTCGGGTCTTGCAAACCAAGAAACCAGTTCTAAGTGTTTTCACCTCTCCCACTGCTTCCTTCTAAATTTCATTAGGCCTGACAATTTGTATATCCACTTACAGTGTAATGTGATTTAAATGGCTGACCATAACTGTTAGCGATGGAGTTTTCCCGGGGCACGGGGAGCTGAGAGGCAGCGGGGACGTTTTTCCAGCTCGGCCGGGCCCCCTCCGCACCCAGGTGGTCGTTTTATAAGCCTGGATGTGGCTCGTCAGACGCGGTGTCCGTCCTCGGAGATGGGAGGGCCTGCCTCTTGGCCCCATTCCCGCTTCACCCCACAGTCACTTATGTTCTTGGAGGCCGAGCTCTCTTGGAGTTTTCGGCTTGCAATAAAACACACCCGACCGCAGGCCCCGCGTCGAGCCAGGACGGCTGGGGGAGAAGCCAAGCCCCTTGGCCGGCTGGCTACATGGTTAGGCGGAATTGATAGTGTGTGTCCTGCTCTGCGGCTTTCCTTTTTGTTTTGGCTTTGTAACTAAAACAGAGCTGATGCCTCGGAGATGGGCTGTTCAGCTTCATTTTATTCCCATCAGTGTTTCACACACATTGTGTGTGTGTGTGTGTGTGTCTTTGCGGGGGAGGTAAGCAGTTATCATGGATTGAATTTGGGTTTGAATCCTCACCCTGTCTCGCTTGGGGACGTCAGGCACGACCTTCTGCCTCTCTTTGGGTATCCATTTCCTCATCTGGAACAGGAAGCTGGGTGTTCCTTCCATGCAATAATTACTTAGGTGAGGTTTCTAGAACTGCACTGTCCAGTGCAGCAGCCACTAGCCACCTACCGCTATTTCAATTTAAGTAAAACACAAAAGTAAGCTCCCACGTGCTGCTCTAAGACCCGACATAGCCAAAGAAAGAGAGAAGATGCCATTCATTTAAAACCAACAAAACAGCAGTTCCTCAGGGGCACTAGCTGCGCCTCACATGCTTGCTGCTGCTGCTGCTGCTGCTAAGTCACTTCAGTCGTGTCCGACTCTGTGTGACCCCATGGACGGCAGCCCACCAGGCTCCCCCATCCCTGGGATTCTCCAGGCAAGAACACTGGAGTGGGTTGCCATTTCCTTCTCCAATGCATGAAAGAGAAAAGTGAAAGTGAAGTCGCTCAGTCTGTCCGACTGTTAGCGACCCCATGGACTGCAGCCCACCAGGCTACTCCGTCCATTGGATTTTCCAGGCAAGAGTACTGGGGTGGGGTGCCATTGCCTTCCCCGCCTCACATGCTTAACAGCCACACATCAAAAGTGACGGTGAGGGTGCAGGGCTTCCCGCAGTGAGAACGGTTCTGCTGGGAGCGCTGGCCTGGAGCCACGCCTTGACCCCCTAGACACTCAAGATGGGCCAGCAGGAGGAACCGGGGGTCACCACCGGCACCAACACCAGCACCTGCGGTGGACAGGGGCTGGTTCAGACCAGAAAACATTATCCACAGTGCGGCTTCCCTGGAATGGAGAATGTGAAACTCGCAATTCAGCTGTCTTGTTGCAAGGACCCGTTTCTTGTACGTAGAAAGCCCAAACGTGGGAAAATACTCCACAGAAAGGCAAATGCAACAAGAACCGCCGAGACTGCAAAGTGCAGAATAGAGCCTGTCACCGCACAGGTGTGCAGTGCCATCGGTTCTGGACCATTTTAGTCATGGTTCTTTTGGCGGCAGTCCCAGAACCCCGCTCCAGCTGGAGGAAACCAGCGCTCCGTGGAAGATGGTGTCATGTCTCCTGGAAGCCAACGAGGCCTCGAGCCATGGGGTGGCTCCGGGGACCTCGGATCACAGAGGCGCAGGCCTGCTTCTGCCGCATGCTACGTTTGCCGGTGCTCCAGAATCAGCTGGGATTTTCGGAGAGACAGATGCTGGAGCCCCCTTTTGGACAGCAGACTCACTGTGGTTAGAGAGAGACTCACTGTGGTTAGAGACAGTCCCGGGAGTCTGTTCCTTCTGGGCGCCTTGGGTGAGGCTGAAACCTCTGCTCCAGATGTTCACTCCCACGTCTCCTGTTTCTAGAAACCTCCCTGTCGGGTTGAACACCAGGACCCTGAGTGGGGACCTGCCATTGTTCAGTCAGCACGCATGGGGGTGGGGAGCTGAGCCCGACTCCTGGGGTCTAAATCCCTAGAATTAATATGGGACCCTGCAGCCCCCATTCTGGGTCTTTATTCAAAAGAATCTGAATCAGGATCTCAAAAAGCTGTCTGCACTCCCATATTCACTGCAGGTTTATTCACGACAGCCGAGACCTGAAAAGAGCCTACACATCCATCAGCAGAGGAATGGATAACGTACACACACAAGGAAATATTATTCAGCTTCAAAAAAACCAAAAAACTCAGAAATCCTGCCATACGTGACAACACAGATGAAACTGGAGGACAGACGTTACGCTAAGTGAAGGAAGCCAGTCACAGGACAGGTACCGCGTGATTCCACTTACATGAAACATCCAAAATAGTCCAACGCCTACAGAGAGAGAGACTAGAAGGGCGGTTGCCAGGGGATGGAGGGGAGAGGGAGATGGGGGCTGCTGTTCAAGGGTATAGGGTTTCAGGCATGCAAGAAGAATAAATTCTTGTGACCTGCTGTACACCCCTGTGCCTGCCGTTAACAATACTGTATTGTACAGTTAAAATTTGTTAAGAGGTAGATCTCATGTTAAGTGTTCTTACCACAATTTAAAGGGGGGAAAAAAAAGAGGGAGAGAGAATTCTGATGAGGTGTCCAGAGAGCGCAGACACAGCTCCTGCAGGGCAGTGCCGTTTCAGGACTGTATTTTGTGACGTCTGGGATGGTGAGGCAGTCTGTCATGCAGTCACAGATAACCGATTCAAAGAGCTATATTTTATTTTCTTTTGGGGGGGAAACCATTTCTCTTACTATTTAATGTGTTGTTGATTTTGCAACTTTTCAGTGAAAAACTTAGTTCTGAGAACACGTGATTTTAACGGGTGTGTCACACGCCTGACTTGCTGATATCCAGGGGTCTTCATCTCATTTTTGCCCTTACACTAAATGCTCTATTTCATAATGGAAATGAATGGGGAAAACTTGGTCTGTGTGTGGGTGGGGAATGTCTGAATAGCATGCACAAAAGTGTTCACAGCAGCAGAGTCAGTGTCTAATTTGATTAATGTTCATAATATTGATAATGAATTTTTTTCAAATAAGTCATTTTAACAAATAAAAGGATGTATGAAATAACGGTTGACGTGTGTGATTACGCCTGGGAAAACTGTGGAAAACGATCCCTGTCGGCTACCTTCAGGCGTGAAGTTAGAGAAGTTTTGGGTCCCAAGGGTGGAGGGTTGCTGAGGAGTTCAGCAGTTGTTACCACACTCCTCCCTGCCCAGGAGTCAGGAAGCAGGATGTGCTAGGATAGTTCCAGAATGTCAGGCTAAGGGCTCCCAAGGAGTTTGCTCTTTGTACTTGGGACAGTGCTCTGTGCTGATAATTTTGTAAAAGTGCTGAGGGAACAGATGAAGAAAGAATTTAACTCAGACTCACGGGGTGAAGCTTGGAGATGCTAGAGGTACAGAACTTGCCTGCCAGTGCAGGAGATGTGAGAGACGTGGGTTCGATCCCTGGGCCAGGAAGATCCCCTGGGCATGGCCAGCCACTCCAGTCTTGCCTGGAGAATCCCATGGACAGAGGAGCCTGGTGGGCTGCCGTCCACAGGGTCACATAGAGTCGGACAGTACTGAAGGGACTAAGCATATATACGCGTACATGGTGAAGCTTGGAGAGGAGGGATAACTGGAGGACGTTTACTCGACACCGAGCATCTGGGTTCCCTTACATCTCTGACCTGGGGCTGGAAGAACAGGGGAGCAAGGACGTGTGGCTGAGCAGGTGCGGCTTTCAGTGGGGCTGACTGAGGAACTGTGCCGAACAGTAGTGGAAACGGGTCCTCTCGGCCAGCAGTCAAGGGAAGTGAAGCTGTGGGGAGCCCGGGGAGGGTCTCCTATTCGAGGCTGCGGTAAAGCGGGATGGCAGGCTCCTAGCAGGCAATGCAGCCCAGCCAACGGAGGAAGCTGGGAGGGAGCTCCCCCTTGGTTTCAACAGAGCTGCCTGCCCCCTTGCCACGGACATGTTTTCTGAACGACTTGAAGACAGAAGTGAATCAGTGGCTTCTTACTCACTTGTTCACTTGCTATCTTGCTTGCAAACGAGAACTTTCATTACTATTATTATTCATAATTGTAAATTTATATGTACAATTATTAACATCGAATGCTGCTTTGCAGCTCAAAGCCCGTGGGGTTTGGTACCAGTATGGCTGCGGTTGTCTTCTTTTGCTTGGCACTGTCTCTTTCAGTCCTTTTATTCGGCTGCTCTGAGTCTTTAGATTCTGAGTGTTTCTTTTAAACATCTGGACTTGGATTTCCTTTACTCTGACAACCTTTACTCTCTGTCTTTTAACTGAAAAGTCAGTTCATTATAGTGACTGTGATCACTATAATGTATTTTGATCTTTCTATTTGTCCCACTTTTTCTTTTTTTGGGGCTTCCCTGGTGGCTCAGCTGGTAAAGAATCCACCTGGTTCGATCCCTGGGTTGGGAAGATCCCCTGGAGAAGCAAACAGCTACCCACTCCAGTATTCTGGTCTGGAGAATTCCATGGACTATTCCATGGGGTTGCAAAGAGTCAGACGCGACTGAGACTTTCACTCACTTTCTTTCGTTAATCTTCCTTTTTCTTTGGGGTGAGTAGTGTTTCTTTTTCCTCATTTCATTTCCTGGCTTTTTGTTTTGAAAACCACATTTCCCATTTTTTGACAATGTGGATACCCAATATACTTAAACATTTACATTGAAGACAGTCTAATATTAATCAGTACCTTGATCTTCATCTCAAACAATGTGAGGTTCTCAGATCATTTCAATTTTAGTTTTTCTCTTAATGTATATGCTCTTATTTGACCAGTGTGTTAGTTGTTTAATGCCCTATAATAGACACTGCAAGTATTATTTTATACAGTGTTTAGATTTTCCAATATATTTGCCAAGATCTTGTTTCTCAGACCATCTGTGATCTGTACTGAACTTGCCTAGTGCTGGAAGTACAGCCTTTAGATGTTCTTTTAGTGAGTTATCTTAGTGGGAATTAACTTTTATTTTATGGAAAATGTTTTTATTTAACCATCAGTCTTAAGTGGATGTTTTTCTGGGTATAAATGACAGTTCTTCATCCATTTCTTTCAGTTCAGTTCAGTCACTCAGTCATGTCCAACTCTTTGCAACCCTATGTATCACAGCACACCAGGCCTCCCTGTCCATCACCAACTCCCAGAGTTCACTCAGACTCACGTCCATTGAGTCAGTGATGCCATCCAGCCATCTCATCCTCTGTCGTCCCCTTTTCCTCCTGTCCCCAGTCCCTCCCAGCATCAGAGTCTTTTCCAATGAGTCAACCCTTCGCATGAGGTGGCCAAAGTACTGGAGTTTCAGCTTTAGCATCAGTCCTTCCAGAGAACACCAGGGACTGATCTCCTTCAGAATGGACTAGTTGGATCTCCTTGCAGTCCAAGGGACTCTCAAGAGTCTTCTCCAACACCACAGTTCAAAGCATCAATTCTTCAGCGCTCAGCTTTCTTCATAGTCCAACTCTCACATCTATATATGACCACTGAAAAAACCATAGCCTTGACAAGACGGACCTTTGTTGGCACAAAATATTATGATAACCAAGCTGTGTGATAGACACTGAGAAATCGGGTGTAAACTGGTGCATGCTCTGTCTGTGTTCCTATGGGATTAACTAGATGGGAAAACAGACTCAAACCGCTACACCCACAAACATGACTGTCGCTAACCGACATGAAGGGTCCACCGTGCTCTGCTTGTGTGAGGGAGCTCGTCCCAGTCGGGGGACCAGGAAAGGTTTCCCTCAGAGAAATGAAAATTGAGTTGGGGATTAAACCAAAGCTCAGTGAATAAGTTGGAGGTACCCTGGGCACAGGCAGAGTTGGAAAGAGCGGAGTCAGAAGAATATTACAGCCATAAGAAATAGCAACTGCAAAGGCCCTGCGTGGTATGGCATGTCTGAGGAGCTGGAAGATGGCCAGTGGGACTAGATGACCAAGAATGGAGGTAACGGTGGCCAGCAAGGCAGGGAAGTCCAGCGGGAGGTCTGAAGGATCTGCAAGAAGAGCTTGCAGACTGTGGTGAAGATTTGGGGCCTTCCCTAAAGTGATATCTTTCTATTTAGAATTCATAGTGGAGAAGTTGAAGGAAGGAGATAAGGAAAGAGGAAAGGCAGCTAGCCAGACAGGTTTGATTCCCAAGGATAAGACCCTGTCTAAAGTACAAGGCACTTGCTATCAAAGTCCTTCTGCTAATATGTCTGTAGCCAGACATATACCTAAACTTCCCGTCTATGGTGTTCACAACTTGCTAAAGCTCATTTCATCTAAAAGAGAAAGGTAGACAATCAACAACTTTTCCTTGACTCACGTTCCAAAATAGTTGACAAAAAGCATTAAAGTCAGTGTCAGCAACCTCCTGTCCATCCTCTGCTCCTGTCCTTTGTCTCTCCCCAAATACACCGTGGAAAAAAGGCAGTCTCGCTTCAGTAAGTGTTGTTGGGACAATTGGACAGCCACGTGTACATCAGTGAAGTTAAACACATCCTCCCACTATCCACAAAAATAAACTCAAAATGGCTCAAAGACTTAAACGTAACACATGGCACCCAAAAACGCCTACAAGAGAAAATAGGCAAAACACTCATAAATGGCAGCAGTGTTCTCTTAGGTCAGTCTCCCAACACAACAGAAATAAGAACAGAAATAAATGGAAGAATCAAGCTTAGCAGCTTTTTCACAACAACCGAAAATCATAAATAAAAGACAAGACAATGTATGGATGGGCTGGGAGAAACTGTCTGCAAATGATGCAACTGACAAGGGCTTAATTTCCAAAATACACCAATAGCTCTTGCAGCTCAATAATGAAAAACTAGCCAATTAAAAATGGGCAGAAGACCTAAGCAGACATTTCTCCAAAGACGACATATGGGTGGCCAATAATAACGTGAAAGATGCTCAACATCACCAATTATCAGGGATATGCAAATGAAAACTCCAGTGAGGTATCACTACACACTGGTCAGAATGGCCATCATTGAGAAGCCTACAAATAACAAATGTTGGAGAGGATGTGGAGAAAACGGAGCCTTTCTACACTGTTGGCAGGAATGGGGTTGGTGCAGCCACTATGGAACAGTATGGAGGTTCCCTAACACATTATTGATCACAGACATGTTAATATGCCTTTTGCTGCCTGAATATTGCTGACTAGAGATATAAATACATTTTTAGGGAGTGATACTATTAACATTACCATGTGAAATTGTTAGAGCTTAAAATCGATCACAGGTTCATTATATGACTTATGATTATTATTATCATCCACATTTTGCTCCATTAGGTTTTTGTTCCAACCATGAATATTATAAACACAAGTTTAGTACTGTAAAATTTTCAAAAAAGACACATCACCAAAAAAAAAAAAAAATTCAAAAATGAGTGGATATTTTTTTCAGTGAATTTTATGCAAATATTTTCTCTGATTGTCCAAGCAACATATATACGAGTATCTCAGAAGATGATAGTTCTTCAGAATATAGTTATGATTCAGACGATGTGAAAATTAGACCAACAGAAAGACAAAAAACCTTACTGATTCTGATACAGACAGCGAAAATGAAGCTCATGGTGATGGAGAATGCTCCTTTGCTTCTGCAGAAGAGTGCAATGACGACAACATCTCCTGAAAATTAGATGATTTGACAGCTGTGTCAGGTATAACCACGGGATGTGATAACCCACAAAGTGTTCGTGAAATGACGGATTTAATTTTGGGTAGTGACTTTCTTGAGCTGGTTGCTTGTCAAACTTGTATCACCAACAGAATGAAAAACCATATAAAAAATATGGTAAGGCTTTAAAATGGACCGATGTAGACAACAGTGACAGGAAAAAGTTTCCTGGATAATAATTTTGATGGGATAAATAAGAGTCACAGTGGAAAGAGCATTGGTTGACTGATACCTTACTTGAAACATCTATCTTTCCTAAGTTTATGACAAGAAGAAGGTTCAAATAAATAATGACATTTCTTCAGTTTAAAGACAACTTTAATGACAACTCCACTTCCTACAGAGAGAATTTCAAAAATTAAGCCTCTTCTGGATTATTTTCTACCAAAATTTCAACTGCTGTGTATACTCTCACAAGAGCTATCACTTGATGAGACAATAATAAAGGTGGAATGGATGACTCTGATTCAAAACGTATAATCCAGGAAAACCCCAAAATATGGAATTTTGGTCAGGATGGTTAGTGAAAGTGGACACATATGCAACCTTGAGATTTACACCTTGAGGTGAAGGGAAGAAACTAGGAAACAATATTATTGGTAGTAACCAGATTTTGGGTCATGGAACCATGTTACCAAGACAATTATAATGGTGTGTGTCCACATCTGAAATATATTGAAAAATAAAACCAGAGTTTGTTGGACTATAAGAGAGAATCATGGTCTATGAAACCAATTTAAGGAGAGATCTAAAAATCTATAGAGGAGAGAAATGACATTCTTACGGAAGGGGCAAGCAATTCTTCCATGGAAGGACAAGAGGCTAGTATGCACAGTGGCAACTGTTCATGACACTACCATAGCATCTACAGGGCAAGAAGACAGGAGGGCTGGCCATCACATAACTGACCCCACTGGCACATTAGAGTATAATAAATACATGAAAGGAGTTGGTCAATCCATCAATATCTGGCAAACTTTACTATCCTCTGGAAAACTTGAAAATCGTATAAGACAGTGGGTTTCTATTTGAATAACTGTTGTTTGTTCAATGCATTTAAAATTTACTATAACCTTACTGCTCCAAATAAAATGCCTTATCAGCAATGCTTCTTAGCAGTACTTAGATAATGGGTCACTGACCATTCTGGTGAATGCAGTGGTAGTCCCACACCTGATCCTTCTTGTGGCGTTTCTAAAAGAGCCCCCGGGAAACATCTACCCTACTGACTATCATGTAAAACAAAAGAACATATTCTAGACGCAGTAATACCCCCAGGACTAAAAATCAAAGGTGGCCAGAAAGTACAGGTGCTCTTCCAGCACAGTGAAACACTACGTGTTTGTAACAGGTGTCCACTCTCCCGGCACAGACGTGTCTGCTACGCTGCCTATCACACTATGTCACGTCATCCAGTCAACCAGTCGTGCCCAATTCTTTGTGACCCACGGTCTGCAAGGCTCCTCTGTCCGTGAAGTTCTCCAGGCAAGAACACTGGAGTGGGTTGCCAATTCCTTCTCCAGGGGATCTTCCCAATCCAAGAACTGAGCCCAGGGCTCCCACATCGCAGGCAGATCCTTTACCACCTGAGCCGTGCTCGAGTGCGGTGTCTACAAAGTTTCAAACAGACACATCACATGCAAGAAATGGTTGACATTTACTCAAAGGCAGGTGTTTCAATATTCACACATAACAAATTTCTGGTCATAGGCATTAGTTCCTGCAAAAATCACCCAGCCAGTAATGTGTTAAAACTAAAAGTAGAGTTATCATATGATTTAGAAATAGCCGCTCCTGGGCACGTATCCAGACAAAACTCTCATTCGGAGACACTTGTACCACGGTCACCACGGCACTTCCCAGCAGCCAAGACACGGAAGCAGCCGAAACGCCCAATGACAGATGAATGGGCACAGAAGATGTGGCACGGAGATACAGTGGGACGTTACTCAGCCATAAAAGAGAACGAAATAATGCCACTTTCAGCATCATGAATGGACCAGATAGTGATTATCACACTGCCTGAAGTCAGACAGAGACAAGGATCACAGCATACCACTTATATGCAAAATCTAAAGTACAATGTAAACGAGCTTATTTACATAAATAGAATCTCAGACATAGGAAGCAAACTCACAGTTACCCAAGGGAAAGGGAGTGGAGAGGGATAAATTGGGAGTTTGGGATTAGCAGATACATACCACTATATATAACATAGATACACAGTAAGGTCTTACTATAGAGCACAGGGAATTATATTCAATATCTTTTGGGAGAGATCAAGAAGGTAGAACAGAAGGACACGGACTTCCCTCCTCCCATAAATATATCAAAAAATGTACATGTGGAAAAATGCTCACAAAACACCTACTCACTGCTGGCAGATCTCCTAGGATCAAAACTGCAAGAAAGGGCTTCCCTGGTGGCTCAGTGGCGAACCTCCCCATGCAGGCGACACCGGGTCCAGCACTGGCCCAGGAAGGTTCCACACGCGCGGAGCAATGAAGCCAGCGCACCACAGCTACTGAGCGCGTGCTCTAGGGCTCGGGACCCACAACGACCAAACCCACGTGCCGCAACTACTGAAGCCCAGGCACCCCAGAGCCTGTGCGCCAGAGAAACCACCGCAAAGAGAAGCCGGCGCATGGAGTAACTCCTACTCGCCGCAACCAGAGAAGGGCCCAGGTCTCACTGAAGATTCGGCACGGCCAAAATTAAAGTAATAATACTATAACTATATTATGCTGCTGCTGCTGCTGCTAAGTCGTTTCAGTCATGTCCAACTCTGTGCGACCCCATAGACGGCAGCCCACCAGGCTCCCCCGTCCCTAGGATTCTCCAGGCAAGAACACTGGAGTGGGTTGCCATTGCCTTCTCTGAATTATAACAGCATATAATAAAATTATAGTAATACTAATTCATAATTTATAAAATAATAAACCTGCAAGAAAGATCATCAAGTGACCAGGTACAAAGGAAGGGGAAAACAAAATGGATTCAGCATGAGGCCTGCACCCCTGGGAGGGTGCTAGGAAAGAGGAGAGGTTCCTTCACTCTGGGAACCCCCTTCAACAGCTGGGAGATCAGCCAGGACAAGAAGGAACTTCACAGGCTCAGAGCAGAGTGTGGCAACCAGCCTGCGGCGGGCCACCAGAGAGGAACCACGTGGACCCTGGCCACTTCTGTTGGCTGCACTCCACAGCCTGAGACTCGCACCTGCTGGCGTGCGCAGTGGCTGGGTGCTGAAACTCAGGTTTCAACAAAAAGATCAGGAGAGAGGGCTGGGGCTGGCTGTGCCCCCAAGGGGCTAGGATTTGTATACACCCCTGGCTGCACTGGGGGTACAGGCAGGATGGAAGCGCAGCCCAGGCTGACAAGAAGCCCCCTTGTTAACGTCCATTTGGGGGGGGTGCTCACCACTGCAGCGTCTTCCCCGAGCTCTCACAGTGGGGGTGGCTCCACCTCTATGAGGTCTGCGGGTGTGCGGGCCAGTGGGCTGACCACACACGGAGCTGGGGCCGAAACTTTAGCTGTATCTTGGCAGCTTTGCAGGACTGATGCTGCTGGCTCCTTTGAGCTCAATGCCTGAGTGACATCTGAGCTGACTGCAGGTATTCCCAAGGTGGGGTGCATCCGCGTCAGCAGCTGCAGGCTATGTGGGTGCAAGCATGTAGAGGCGAGGCCAGCGTCTGGGCTCACCCCATAGCTTCCATTTTGGGTCCAGGCATGCGACTGCCGCTAATTCCGGTACCTGGCCTCCATGGATCTGCACTGGAGGCTGGGTGAGCTCAGTGCCTGAGGGACATCCGGGCTGACTGCCTGCATAGCCATGGCAGAGGCACGGCCAAGGGCAGGGCCCGAATGACAGTGCCCTCTGGGAGTGGGCACAGTGGGTGATGGGTGACATTATAAGTGTACTTCCTGGTGTAGCTCCTGTGAAGGAATACTCACTGGCTCCTCTTCTAGCTGAAGCACTCCAGTCCCACCTACTCACACTGCAGATCAGAGAGAGCTGGGGCCTCTGCTCCAACAACTGGGGCGCAGATCCTGCCCTGGACAGGGCTGTGAAAATCACAGAGCAAAGACGAGACCCTGCTCAACATCCTGACCAGCTCTGCTCACGCTACCAGTCATGACCCCATCAGGCAATGATGGCCAGAGCTCACCAAGGAAAGATGTGGTAGAAACCCATACTCAGAAAGGCTCTTACATTAAAAATCCTAGACTCATGCAGGCTACACAGATATACACATCTAAATGCAAATTTCCAAAGAATAGCAAGGAGAGATAAGAAAGCCTTCCTCAGTAATCACTGAAAACAAACAGAGGAGAACAATAGAATGGGAAAGACTAGAGATCTCTTCAAGAAAATTAGAGATACCAAGGGAACATTTCATGCAAAGATGGGCACAATAAAGGATGGAAATGGTATGGACCTAACAGAAGCAGATGGCAGCCCACTCCAGTGTTCTTGCCTGGAGAATCCCAGGGGCAGGGGATCCTGGTGGGCTGCCGTCTATGGGGTCGCACAGAGTCAGACACGACTGAAGCGACTTAGCAGCAGCAGCAGCAACAGCAGAAGATATTAAGAAGAGGTGGCAAGAATACACAGAAGAACTTTACAAGAAAGATCTTCACGATCCAGATAACCACGATGGTGTCATCACTCACCTAGAGCCAGACATGCTGGAATGTGAAGTCAAGGGGGCCTTAGGAAGCATCACTACAAACAAAGCTAGTGGAGGTGATGGAATTCCAGCTGAGCTATTTCAAATCCTAAAAGATGATGCTGTCAAAGTGCTGCACTCATTATGCCAGCAAATTTGGAAAACTCAGCAGTGGCCACAGGACTGGAAAAGGTCAGTTTTCATTCCAATCCCAAAGAAAGGCAATGCCAAAGAATGCTCAAATTATCGCACAATTGCACTCATCTCATACGCTAGCACAGTAATGCTCAAAATTCTCCAAGCTAGGCTTCAACAGTATGTGAACCAAGAACTTCCAGATGTTCGAACTGGATTTAGAAAAGGCAGAGATCAAATTGCCAACATCTGTTGGATCATCCTAAGAGCTACAGAATTTCAGAAAAAAACATCTGCTTCACTGACTACACAAAAGTCTTTGACTGTGTGGATCACAGCAATCCTAAAGGAAAGTCAAGTCAATCCTAATCCAGTCAATCTTTGGCCACCTGATGCACAGAGCCGACTCATAAGAAAAGACCATGCTGCTGGGAAAGACTGAGGGCAGGAGAAGGGGATGGCAAAGGACAAGATGGTTGGATGGCATCACCAACTCAACGGACATGAGTTTGAGTAAACTCCGGGAGCTGGTGATGGGACAGGGAGGCCTGGCGTGCTGCAGTCCGTGGGGTCGCACAGTCAGACATGACTGAACAGCAACAAAAGGCCACAAAGGGACACCTTTATATAAAAACAGCATTTCGGGACCACAGTAGATAACTGGTTTTCAATTCATAGTGTTAGGGTAATGCAGAAGCGGAGGCAACACTCCAATGAAAAGAACAAGAGAAATTTCCTACAAGAGTGAAGAATGAAGCAGACCTCTCCAGCACAGTAGACCCCTAGTTCAAAACAGGGCATAATAAAAATACTGAAGGAATTAAGAAAGGCTATTGACAGAAATACAGATCACCATCACAAGGAACTAGAAACTGTAAAGAGGAGCCAATTAGAAAATGCATTTGCTGAGATGAAGCCAAGTTGCAGTCAATAAATAGCAAATGAAATAATGCAGAAGAAAGAGGAAGTAGTCTGGCAAACAGATTAATGGAAATCACTCAATGAGAATACCAGGCATAAAGACAAATTTTAAAAAAATGAAAGCAATCTACAAGACCTACGGGACAATACAAAATGAGTCGATCTATGTATAATAGGGATCCAAGGAGAAGATGACAGCCACAATGGGATAAAATATGTATTTCAAGAAACTATAACTTCCTTTGTGGGATGGGAGACAAGATGGCGAAGTATCAACATGTTAGGTAGAACAGGAAAAAAGAGACCAAAATGGCGGTGGGACACGACTCAGTGGCTTCACTTTCACTTTTCACTTTCATGCATTGGAGAAGGAAATGGCAACCCCCTCCAGTGTTCCTGCCTGGAGAATCCCAGGGACGGTGGAGCCTGGTGGGCTGCCGTCTATGGGGTCGCACAGAGTCGGACACGACTGAAGCGACTTAGCAGCAGCAGCAAAAGGCAAAGAACAGGAAAAGCCTGCGAAAATGGAACAAAAGAAAATCCATGCGCCAAAGTGAGAACCTCAGGTGAAACAAACACACCCCTTCCTGTGGCTAGCCCGATTTGCACAGGGCAGGCTCAGTGGGGGAGGAGACAAAACACGAAAAGAGGAAGCCAGGACAGATTGAGGTCTCTCCTTTGGGGTCAGCCCGCCCTCACACCTCTAGGGTGTACTATCCTTTGTTTGCTGAATAAAACTCAGAGCTGTAACACTGGTGCACCATTTCAAATCTTTACTGCGGTAAGACAGAACCAGGGAAATTATACACTCTCCAAACAAACAGAAGACCTTTGAGCTCACTCCTCTCATGACCACACCAACATCACAATTAACTGCTAAATAGCCATCAATTAAAAAATGTTCAGTTCAGTTGCTCAGTCATGTCTGACTCTTTGCGATCCCATGGACTGCTGCACGCCAGGCCTCCCTGTCCCTCACTAACTCCTGGAGCCTACTCAAACCCATGTCCATTGAATCGGTGATGCCATCCATCCATCTCATCCTCTGTCATCCCCTTCTCCTCCTACCTTCAATCCTTCCCAGCATGAGGGTCTTTTCAAATCAGTCAGTCCTTTGCATCAGGTGGCCAAAGTATTAAAGTTTCAGCTTCAACATCCATCCTTCCAATAAACATTCAGGACTGATTTCCTTTAGGATGGACTGGTTGGATCTTCCTGCAGTCCAAGAGACTCTCAAGAGTCTGCTCCAACACCATAGTTCAAAAGCATCAATTCTTTGGCACTCAGCCTTCTTCACAGTCCAACTCTCATATCCATACATGACTACTGGAAAAACCATAGCCTTGACTAGATGAACTTTTGTTGGCAAAGTAATGTCTCTGCTTTTTAATAGGCTGTCTAGGCTGGTCATAACTTTTATTCCAAGGAGCAAGCATCTTTTCATTTCATGGCTTCAGTCATCATCTGCAGTGATTTTGGAGCCCAGAAGAATAAAGTCAGCCACTGTTTCCCCAACTATTTCCCATGAAGTGCTGGAACCAGATGCCATGATCTTAGTTTTCTGAATGTTGAGCTTTAAGCCAACTTTTTCACTCTCTTCTTTCACCCAAGATGTACAGGTCATGGTGGAGAGTTCTGAAAAAATGTGGTTCACTGGAGAAGGGAATGGCAAACCACTTTAGTATCCTTGCCTTGAGAACCCCATGAACAGTATGAAAAGGCAAAAAGATAGGACACTGAAAGATGAACTCCCTAGGTAGGTAGGTGCCCAATACACTACTGTAGATCAGTGGAGAAATAATTCCAGGAAAAACGAAGAGATGGAGCCAAAGCAAAAACAACACCCAGTTGTGAATGTGACTGGTGATGAAAGCAAGGTCTGATGCTATAAAGAGCAATATTGCATAGGAACCTGGAATGTTAGGTCCATGAATCAAGGCAAACTGGAAGTGGTCTAACAGGAGATGGCAAGAGTGAATGTTGACATTTTAGGAATCAGTGAACTACAGTGGACTGGAATGGGTGAATTTAACTCAGATGACCATTATATCTACTACTGTGGGCAAGAATCCCTTAGAAAAAATGGAGTAGCCATCATAGTCAACAAAAGAGTCCAAAACGCAATACTTGGATGCAATCTCAAAAATGACAGAATGATCTCTGTTCGTTTCCAAGGCAAGCCGTTCAATTTCATGGTAATCCAAGTCTAAGCCCCAACCAGTAATGCTGAAGAAGCTGAAGTTAAACAGTTCTATGAAGACCTACAAGACCTTCTAGAACTAACACCCAAAAAAGATGTCCTTTTCATTATAGGGGACTGGAATGCAAAAGTAGGAAGTCAAGAAACACCTGGAGTAACAGGCAAATTTGGCCTTGGAGTATAGAATGAAGCAGGGCAAAGGCTAATAGGGTTTTGCCAAGAGAACACACTTGTCATAGCAAACACCCTCTTCCAGCAACACAAGAGCAAACTCTACACATGGACATCACCAGATGGTCAACACCGAAATCAGACTGATTATATTCTTCGCAGCCAAAGGTGGAGAAGCTCTATACAGTCAGCAAAAACCATACCAGGAGTTGACTGTGGCTCAGATCATGAACTCCTTATTGCCAAATTCAGACTTAAATTGAAGAAAGTAGGGAAAACCACTAGATCATTCAGGTATGACCTAAATCAAATCTGTTATGATTATACAGTGGAAGTGAGAAATAGATTTAAGGGACTAGATCTGATAGACAGAGTGCCTGATGAACTATGGATGGAGATTCATGATATTGTACAGGAGACCAGGATCAAGACCATCCCCAAGAAAAAGAAATGCAAAAAAGCAAAATGGCTGTTTGAGGAGGCCTTACAAATAGCTATGGAAAGAAGAGAAGTGAAAGGCAAAGTATAAAAGGAAAGAAATAAGCATCTGAATGCAGAGTTCCAAAGAATAGCAAGGAGAGACAAGAAAGCCTTCTTCAGTGATCAGTGCAAAGAAATAGAGGAAAGCAATAGAATGGGAAAGACTAGAGATCTCTTCGAGAAAATTAGAGATACAATGGGAACATTTCATGCAAAGATGGGCTCAAGAAAAAACACTAGAATCTATCAACAATGATATTCTACATCCAAAGACATAAAGAAGAAACCACAGTGATATGGTAGGAGGGGCACAGACACAGTATAATCAAATCCCACATCCCCTGGATGGGTGACCTACAGACGGGAATAATGACATCACAGATGTTCTCCCACAGAAGTGAGAGTTCTGAGTTTGATGTCAGGCTCCCCAGCCTAGGGGCCCAGCATTGGGAGGGGGCACCCCCAGAGCATCTGGCTTTGAAGCCCAATGAGGCTTGACTGCAGAAGCTCCATAGGAATGGGGGAAACAGAGACTCCACCCTTGAAGGGTACACAGAAGGTCCAGGAACCAGGGCAAAAGCGTCATAGGAGTCTGGGCCAGACCTACCTGCTATTCTTGAGAGGTCACCTGGGTAGTTGGGGGGACCTCTTGTGGCTCACCCTGGTGACATAGAAACTGCTGGCAGAGATTATGGGAGTATTCATCTGCATAAATTCTCGATGGAGGCTGACATCCTACTTGGGTCATTAGAACCAAGACCTAGCCCTACTGCCATAGGCTCCAGTGATGCCTCAGGCCAAACAAAAATCAGGGTGGGAACACATCCACACCCATTAGCAGACAAGCTGCCTAAACACCTCCTAAACCCATGGCCACCTCTAGACACGCCCCTTGACATGGCCCTGCCCAGTGGGCCCAGACTCAGCTCCACCCACCAGTGGCCAGGTAAGAGCCCCTCAACCCAGGAAGCCTGCAGAAGCCTCTAGATCAACCTCATCCACCACGGTGCACCAGAGGCAAAAATCTACCAGCCTGCAGCCTATGAAACTGAGTCTGCAAACAAAAGCCAACACCTACTGTGGGGCCAGCCAGTCCCTAGCCCTTGGGTGACAAGAGGGGAGTGTATTGCTGGGACACATAGGACTTCCCCAAAAGAGGGTCACTTCTCCAAGGTTGAGAAACAAAACATGCCACATCATGAAAATACAAACAGTTATTTAGGCAAAAATTAGATGGGACAGGAATATGTTCCAGATGAAGGAACAAGATAAAACCCCAGAAGATCAACTGAACGGAATGGAGACAGGCAATCTACCTGGAAATCCACACAAGGAAGAGTTCAGAGTAATGATCATAAAGATGTTCAAAGAACTTAGGAAAACAAAGGATGCAAGAAGTAACAAAGTGAGAAGTTACATGTAGTTTTTAACAAAAAGAAAATCTTAACAAACAAACAGCTGAAGAATAAAATACATGAAATGGAAAAATACACAGAAGGAATCAGTAGAAGAATAAATGAAGTATAAGAAAGGATCAGTGAGCTGGAAGACAGAACAGTGGGAATCACTGCAGTGGAACATGACATAGAAAAAAGATCAAGGGGTCATGATCTGCTGCCGCCTCCCTCTGCCCAAAGCCCAGGAACAGGCACAAAGTGCTGTCTCCAAAAAAAAAAAAAAACTTTAGGTATACAGAAGCAAGAGATTAAGAAGAGATGGCAAGAATACATAGAACTATCCAAAAAAGATCATAATGACCCGGATCACCATGATGGTATCATCATTAACCTAGAGTCAGACATCCTGGAGTGTGAGGTCAAGTGAGCCCTAAGAAGTATTGCTACAAACAAAGCTAGTGAAAGTGATGGAATTCCAGCTGAGCTATTTCAAATCCTAAAATATGATGCTGTGAAAATGCTGCACTCAAAATGCCAGCAAATTTGGAAAACTCAGCAGTGGCCACAGAACTAGAAAAGATCAATTTTTATACCAATCCCAAAGAAGGGAAATGTCAAAGAATGTACAAACCCTCATACAATTGTGCTCATTTCCCATGCTGCCAAGGTAATGCTAAAAATCCTTCAAGCTAGGCTTGAACACTATGTGAACCAAGAACTTTCAGATATACAAGCTGGATTTTGAATAGACAGAGGAACCAGGTATCAAATTGCCAACACCTGTTGGATCATAGAAAAAGCAAAAGAATTTCAGGAAAAAAAATCTACTGCTATTTCATTGACTATGCTAAAGCCTTTGATTGTGTGGATCATAACAAACTGAAAATTCTTAGAGACAGGAATGCCAGACCACCTTATCTCAGGTTTCTTGAGAAATCTGTATACATGTCAAGAAGCAACTGTCAGAACTGGACATGGAACAGTGAACTGGTTCAAAATTGGGAAAGAAGTACGTCAAAGTTGTTCATTGTCACCCTGCTTATTTAAATTATATGCAGAGCACATCAGGTGAAATGCCAGGCTGGATGAATCATTACCTTACACCCGTGGTGGATTCATGTTGATGTATGGCAAAACCAATACAGTATTGTAAAGTAAAATAAAGTTAAAAAAAAAGGACTGTTAGTACAAATATCAACAACCTCAGATATACAAATGATACCACTCTAATGGCAGAAAGTGAAGAAGAGCTAAAGAGCCTCTTGATGAGGTTGAGAGAGGAGAGTGAAAAAGCTGGCTTAAAACCCAACATTCATAAAACTGTGATCATGACATCAGGACCCATCACTTCATGGCAAATGAAGAAAAAGAGGAAGCAGTTACAGATTTTTTTTTTTTTTAGGGCTCCAACATCACTGCAGACAGTGAATACAGCCATGAAATTAAAAGATGTTTGTTTCTTGGAAGGAAAGCTATGACAAATCTAGACAGCAAATTAAAAAGCAGAGATATCACTTTGCCAACAAAGGTCTGTTTTGTCAAAGCTGTAGTTTTACCAGTACTTATTTACAGATGTGAAAGTTGGACAGTAAAGAAGGCTGAACCCCGAAGAATTGATGCTTTAGAACTGTGGTGTTAGAGAAGACTCTTGAGAGTGTCTTGGACAGCAAGCAGATCAACCCAGTCACTTCTAAAGGAAAGCAACCCTGAATATTCACTGGAGGGACTGATATTGAAGTTGATGCTCCAATATTTTGGCCACCTGATGTGAAGAGCCACATTGGAAAGGACCCTGATGCTAGGAAAGTTTGAAGGCAGGAGGAGAAAGGGACAACAGAGGATGAGATGGTTGGATGGCAGCATCAACTCAATGGACGTGAGTTTGAGAAAACTCTGGGAGATAGTAAAGGACAGGGAAGCCTGGTGTGCTATAGCCCATGGGTTTGCAAATAGCCAGTCACATCTTAGACACTGAACAGCAACAGCTAAGAAAAAAAAGAGAGAAGATTGAAATAAGTAGATGAAAGAGAACATATTAACATAATACTACAGAAATACATAGGATCATAAGAAAGTACTGTGAACAATTATATGTCAACAAATTTGATAACTTAGAAGAAATGGACAAGTTTCTAGAAACATACAATCCACCAAAACTGAACCAAGAAGCAGCAGATACTTTGAACAGACTGATCACTCAAAGTGAAATAGAATCTGTGACTTAAAAAGCATACTGCAAACAAAAATCCTAGGCCAAATGGCATCACAGGTCTACCAAACATAACAAGGAAAACTTTTACTGACCCTTCTCAAACTCTTACAAAAAACTGAAGGAGAGAGAACACTCCCCAAAACATTCTATTAACATGAAGCCATCATCCCTGATATCAAAACCAGATAAAGACACCATGAAAAAAGAAAGTTACACTCTTTGATGAATATAGATACAAAAATTCTCAACAAAATATTAGCAAATCAAATTCAACAATGCATAAAAGTGATCATATACTATGACCCAGTGTAATTCATCCCAAGATCACAATGATGATTCAGCATACACAAATCAACTTGTTTCACCATATAAATAAAAGACAAAAAGCACATGTTTATCCCCACAGATGCAGATAAAGCATGTCACAAAATTCAGCATTCATGCATAATAATAAAAAGTCTTACCAAAGTGAGTTTAGCAGGAACACATCTCCATATAATACATGCTATTTGCGACAAAGCCACCATCAATAGAATACTAAATGGTGAAAAGCTAAGACTCCCTGCTCAAATCTGGAACAATGCAAGGATGCCCACTCTCAACTGTATTCAGCATAGCATTGGAATGTCAGCCACAGCAATCACATGAGAAAAAGAAATAAAAAGTATCAAAATTGAAAGGGAAGAGGTAAAATTGTCATTATGTGCAGATGGGATGATGGTATACATAGAAAACCCTAAAGACACCTAACAAAAGCTCCTAGAACTGGTAAATTCAGCAAGGCAGCAGGATACAAGATTAATATACAGAAACTGGAGGTACTTTTTACATCAACAATGAAGTATCAGAAAAGGAATGTAAAAAAATAACAACTTTTAAATCATACTCTAAAAATTAAAATACTTAGGAATAAACCTGACGAAAGAGATGAAAGGTTTATATGTTGAAAAGTATAAAACATTAATAAAGGACATTAAAGATGACTCACAGAAATGGAAAGACACTCCATGATCTTCTTTGTTTATCTGGCTATACTGCACAGCTGGTGGGATCTTAGTTCTCTGACCAGGAATTGAACCCAGGACCCCAGGAGTGGGAGGGCCAAGTCCTAACCACTGAACTGCCAGGAATCCCCATGCTCTTTGCTTAGAAAAATGGATATTGTTAATAAAACAGCCAAACTACCCAAAGTAATCCACAGATTTAATGAAATGTCTATCAAATTACCTATAACATTTTTCACTGAACTAGAACATATAATGCAAAACTTCATATGGAACTATAAAAGACCCAGATTTGCCAAAGAAATCCTTATGAAAAAGAATAAAGCAGGAAGCATAATCCTAAGACTTCAGACAATATTACAAAGTTACTGTAATCGAAATAGCATGTATTGGCACAAAATAGACATATGGATCAACAGAACAGAATAGAGAACCCCCAAAGAAATCCACACACTTATGGTCAATGCATCTTTGACAAAAGAGGCAAGAGTATAATACAATGGGAAAAAGACAGTCTCTTCAGCAAATGGTGTTTGAAAGCTGGACAGGTGCATGTAAATCAACAAAATTAATCTCTAAAATATGTAAGCAGCTCATACAGCTCAATAACAACAGCAGCAAAAACACAACCCAATCAAGAAATGGGCATGGGGAGGGAGGCTCCAGAGGGAGGGACATATGTTTATCTATGGCTGATTAATATTGACATCTGGGAGCACCCAACATAATTCTGTAAAGCAATTATCCTTCAATTTAAAAAATAAAAATTTAAAAAAGGAAAAAAAAAAGGCAGAAGAAAATATAGACATTTCTCCAAAGAAGACATAAGGATGGCCAATAGGCATAAGAAAAGATGCTCAATGTGGTAATCAGAGAAATACAAAACAAAACTATTATGATATATGGCCTCACACCAGTCAGAAAGCCCACTATTAAAAAGTCTAGGAAAAACAAATGCTGGAGAGAGTGTAGGAAAAGGAGCCCTCCCATACTGTAGGTGGGCATGTAAGTTGGTGCAGTCACTATGGAAAGCCATATGGAGGTCCCCTGGCAAACTGAAAACTTGTCATATGATCCAGCAATCCCTCTCCTGGGCATGTACCTGGATAAAAAGGTAACTCAAAAAGCTACACGCACCCGTATGTTCACAGCAGCACCATTCACAATAGGCAAGACACGGAAACAACCTAAACGCCCATCCACAGATGAGCAGGTTCAGAAGATGCGGCACCGATGCACAATGGGCTACTGCTCATTCATAAAAAGAGCAAAAGATGCCAGTTTCAGCACCGTGGACGCAACTACAGACATCATAACGAAGTGAAGTAAGGAAGCGTGAGAAAGACAGATGCCATATTCTAAACACACCTACAGAATCTACAGTCGGACTCAAACGAGCCAGTCAACGAAACAAACAGAATCATGACATAGAGAACAGCCTTCTGGGTGCCAAAGTGGAGGTGGTTGGGGGACGGATGGAGTGGGAGGTTGAGTTTGGCAAATGCAAGCTTTTATAGATAGGGTAAATAACAAGGTCCTACTGGATAGCACAAGTATTCCCTGATAGCTCAGTTGGTGAAGAATCTGCCTGCAATGCAGGAGACCCCGGTTTGATTCCTGGGTCGGGAAGATCCCCTGGAGAAGGATAGGCTACCTACTCCAATATTCTGGCCTGGAGAATTCCACGGCCTGTTATAGTCCATGGGATGGCAAAGAGTCAGACATGACTGAGTGACTTTCACTTTCACTGTGTAGCACAGAGAACTATATACTCAGTATCCTATGATAAACCATATTGCAAAACATATATAAAAAGAATCTATATATATAAATCACTTTGTAGTACAGCAGAAACAACATTTGTAAATCAACTATATACTCTGATGAAAAATATTGATAAAAAAAGAAAAAAATTAAACCAGTAGGAAGGTTAAAAGACAAAAGTAATAAGATCATCTATATAAAAAAACAATAAGTTAATGGACCCACAAAATAATTAGATTAAAATATAATTATCGAAAACATGACTCATGAGAGGAGAGTACAAATGCAGGATATTTAAAATTGAGAGATAAGCAACTTAGAACAATCATGTATTTACAGAGTGCTGTATCTAGATCTCATGGTAACTGCAAACCAAAAATCTATAATAGATACATATACACACACAGACCCACCCACACAGAGAGACCCCCCCACACACACATGCACACAGATACACACACACACAGACACACACACACACCCTTGGTGGCTCAGAAGGTAAAGAGCCTGCTTCCAATGTGGGAGACCTGCCTGGGTTGGGAAGACCCCCTTGGGAAGGGAATGGCTACTCACTCCAGTATGGAGGAGCTTCCCTGGTGACTCAGATGATAAAGAATCTTCCCGCAATTTGGGAGACCTGGGTTTGATCGCTTGGTCAGGAAGATCCCCTGGAGTAGGAAATGGCAACCCACTCCAGTACGCTTGCTTGGAGAATTCCGTGGATAGGGGAGCCTGGAGGGCTACAGTCCACAGGGTCGCAAAGAGTTGGACATGATTGAGTGCCTAACACTTCCACTTTCACATCAAATACCAAGAGAGGATAACAAAAGAGGAAAGAAAAAAAAAAAACACACACATGCACACAGATACACACACACACAGACACACACACACACCCTTGGTGGCTCAGAAGGTAAAGAGCCTGCTTCCAATGTGGGAGACCTGCCTGGGTTGGGAAGACCCCCTTGGGAAGGGAATGGCTACTCACTCCAGTATGGAGGAGCTTCCCTGGTGACTCAGATGATAAAGAATCTTCCCGCAATTTGGGAGACCTGGGTTTGATCGCTTGGTCAGGAAGATCCCCTGGAGTAGGAAATGGCAACCCACTCCAGTACGCTTGCTTGGAGAATTCCGTGGATAGGGGAGCCTGGAGGGCTACAGTCCACAGGGTCGCAAAGAGTTGGACATGATTGAGTGCCTAACACTTCCACTTTCACATCAAATACCAAGAGAGGATAACAAAAGAGGAAAGAAAAAAAAAAAGACATACTAAAACAAAGCCAAAACAATTAAGAAAATGGCAATATGCTTCCCTGGTGGCTCAGAGGTTAAAGCGTCTGCCTCCAATGCGGGAGACTTGGGTTCGATCCCTGGGTCGGGAAGATCCCCTGGAGAAGGAAATGGCAACCCACTCCAATATTCTTGCCTGGAGAATCCCCTGGACGGAGGAGCCTGGTAGGCTACAGTCCACGGGGTCGCAAAGAGTCGGACACGACTGAGCGACTTCACCTAATCACTGATGAGTACCTTAAACATAAACAGGTTAAACACTCCAACAAAAAAACACAGACTGGTTGGATGGATACAAAAAGACCCATATATACAACTTCTAAAAGAGACACACTTCAGATCTGCACACTTACACACTGATGTGAGAATGGAAAAAGGTATTCCATGCAAATGGAAATCAAAAGAAACTGGAGTAGGAATACTTATATTAGGAAAAACACACTTTAAAGACTGCTACAAGAGACAAAGAAGGACACTACATAATAATTAAGGGATCAATACAAGAAGAAGCTACAACAATTGTAAATATATGTACATAAAACAGAAGCACTTCAATATACAAGGCAACTGGTAACAGACATAAAAGAAACTGACAGCACCCCAATAGTGGGGAACTATAACACTCCATTTCCATCAGTAGATAGATCACCCAGAAAGTCAATAAGGACACAAAGGACTCAGGTGACACATCAGACCAGATAGCGTTAAATAATAATTATACAGCCGTCTCTCCAAAAGCAGCAGAATGCCCGTTCTTTTCAAGTTGAACATTCTCCAGGATAGATCACACACTGGGCACAGAAGATATCAAGCACCCTTTCCAATCAGAGCACTATGATATTAGAAATGAAGTACAAGAAAAAAAAAAAAAAACTGCACAAAACACAAACGTGTGGAAGCTAAACAATGTGCTACCAAACAACCAAAGGATCACTGAATAAACCGGCGGGGGTGGGAGTGGGGGGAAATACTCGAGACAAATGAAAACAAAACATGACAATCCAAAATCTATGGAGAACAGACAAAACAATTCTAAGTGGGAAATTTATGATGATACAAGCTTATCTAAGGAAGCCAAAAAAGTCTCAGACAAGCTAATGTTAAACTGAAAGCAACTAGACAAACGGAAACAAACAAAATTCAGTGTTTCTAGAAGCAAAGAAATCATAAAGATCAGAAAAAAATAAGTGAAACTAAGACTAAGAAATCAATAGAAAAGATCAATGAAACTAAAAGTTGATTCCTTGGAAAGAAAACAAATTGATAATCCTTAGACTCATCAAAAAAAGGGAGAGAGTTCAAATCAATAAAATCAGAAATGAAAAAGGAGTAATTATAACAGACACTGCAGAAATACAAAGGACCACAAGAGACTACTCCAAGCAAGCCTATGCCACTAAAACAGACAACTTGGAAGAAATGGACAAATTCTTGGAAAGGTACACTCTCCCAAAACAGAACCAGGAAGAAATAGAAAATATGAACACAATCGCAATTACTAAAATCGAATCTGTGATTAAAAAACTTCCACCAAATAACGGCCAAAACCAGAGGGCTTCACAGCCAAATTCTACCAAACATTTAGCATTAACTCCTACCCTTCTGAAATGATTCTGAAAAACTGCAGGGGAAAGTACACTTCCAAATTTATGCTATGAGGCCATGATCACACTGATATCAAAACCAGACAAAGATATCACAAAAAAGAAAACTATAGGCCAATATCACTGATGAACATAGGTGCAAAACCCTCAACATAACACTAGCAAACTGAATCCAGCAATACATTAAAACAAAATACACCATGATCAAGTGGAATTTATCCCAGGGATAGAAGGACTTTTCAATATCTACAAACCAATCAGTGTGGTACAACACATGAACAAACTGGAGAAAGAAAACCCTCTGATTATCTCTATTCAGATCAGTTCAGTCACAGTTGTGTTCAACTCTTTGTGACCCCATGGACTGCAGCACACCAGGCTTCCCTGTCCATCACCAACTCCCAGAGCTTATTGAAACTCATGTCCATCGAGTTGGTGATGCCATCCAACCATCGCATCCTCTGTTGTCCGCTTCTCCTCCTACCTTCAACCTTTCCCAGCATCAGAGTCTTTTCCAAGGAGTCAGTTCTTCACATTAGGTGGCCAGAGTATTGGAGTTTCAGCTTCAGCATCAGTCCTTCCAATGAATATTCAGGACTGATTTCCTTTAGGATTGACTGGCTGGATCTCCTTGGAGTCCAAGGGACTCTCAAGAGTCTTCTCTAACACCACAGTTCAAAAGCATCAATTCTTTGGTGCTCAGCTTTCTTTAGAGTCCAACTCTCATGATGATCTCTATAGATGAAGAAAAATCTTTCAACAAAATCCAACACCCATTAATGATTAAAAAAAAACCTCCAGAAAATGGGTAGAGGAAACCTACCTCAAAATAACAAAGACCATATATAAGATTGATTATATTCTTTGCAGGCAAAGATGGAGAAACTCTATACAGTTAGCACAAATAAGACCTGGAGCTGACTGTGGCTCAGATTCTTACTGCAAAATTCAGGGTCAAACTGAAGAAAGTTGGGAAAACAACTAGGCCATGCAGGTATGACCTAAATCCCTTATGATTCTACAGTGGAGGTGATGAATAAATCCAAGGGACTGGACGTGGTTGCCAGAGTGCCTGAAGAACTATGGACAGAGGTTCCTAACGTTGTACAGGGGGTGGTGACCAAAACCATCGCCAAGAAAGAGAAACATGAGAGGGCAAAGTGGTTGTCTGAGGAGGTCTTACAAATAGCTGAGAAGAGAAGAGACGAGAAAGGTAAAGGAAAAAAGGCAAGATATACCTAGCTGAATTCAGAGAATACCAGAGAATACCAAGGACAGATAAGAAAGTCTTAACTAAGCAATGCAAAGAGATAGAAGAAAACAATGGAATGGGAAAGACTAGAGATCTCTTTAAGGAAACTGGAGATGCCAAGGGAACATTTCACGCAAAGATGGGCTCAATAAAGGACAGAAACGGCAAGGACCTAAGAGAAGCAGAAGAGATTAAGAAGAGGTGGCAAGAATACACAGAAGAAATGCACAAAAAAGATCTTCACGACCCAGATAATCACGATGGGTGATCACTTATCTAGAGCCTGGCAGCCTAGACTGTGAAGTCAAGTGGGCCTTAGGAAGCATCACTATGAACAAAACTAATGGAGATGACGGAACTCCAGCTGAGCTATTTCAAATCCTAAAAGATGATTCTGTTAAAGTGCTGCACTCATTATGCCAGTAAATTTGGAAAACTGAGCAGTGGCCACAGGACTGGAAAAGGTCAGTTTTCATTCCAATCCCAAAGAAAAGCAATGCCATAGAACGTTCAGATTGCCATACAATTGCACTCATTTCACATGCTATCAAGATCATGCCCCAAATCCTTCAAGCTAGACTTCAGCAGTATCTGAACTGAGAAATTCCAGATGTACAAGCTGGATTTAGAAAAGGCAGAGGAACCAGAAATCAAATTGCCAACATATGCTGGATCATAGAAAAAACAAAGGAATTCCAGAAAAACCATCTACTTGTGCTTCATTGACGACGCTAAAGCCTTTGATTGTGTGGATCACAACAAACTGAAATATTCTGAGAGAGTTGGGAATATCAGACCACATTACCTGATTCCTAAGAAATCTGTATGCAGTACAAGAAGCAACAGAGTGAGACATGGAACAATGGGCTGGTTCAAAAGTGGGAAAGGAGTACGTCAAGGCTTTATATTTTCACCCTGCTTATTTAACTTCTATGCAGAGTACATCATATGAAGTGTTGGGCTGGATGACTCACAATAATAGTGGGAGACTTTAATACCCCACTCACACCTATGGACAGATCAACTAACCAGAAAATTAACAAAGAAACGCAAACTTTAAATGATACAATAGACCAGTTAGACCTAATTGATATCTATAGGACATTTCACCCCAAAACAATGAATTTCACCTTTTTCTCAAGTGCTCACGGAACCTTCTCCAGGATAGATCACATCCTGGGACATAAATCTAACCTTGATAAATTCAAAAAAATCGAAATCATTCCAAGCATCTTTTCTGACCATAATGCATTAAGATTAGATCTCAATTACAGGAGAAAAACTATTAAAAATTCCAACATTTGGAGGCTGAACAATACGCTTCTGAATAACCAACAAATCACAGAAGAAATCAAAAAAGAAATCAAAATGTGCATAGAAATGAATGAAAATGAAAACACAACAACCCAAAACCTGTGGGACACTATAAAAGCAGTGCTAAGAGGAAAGTTCATAGCAATACAGGCATACCTCAGGAAACAAGAAAAAAGTCAAATAAATAACCTAACTCTACACCTAAAGCAACTAGAAAAGGAAGAAATGGAGAACCCCAGAGTTAGTAGAAGGAAAGAAATCTTAAAAATTAGGGCAGAAATAAATGCAAAAGAAACAAAAGAGACCATAGCAAAAATCAACAAAGCCAAAAGCTGGTTTTTTGAAAAGATAAATAAAATTGACAAACCATTAGCCAGACTCATCAAGAAACAAAGGGAGAAAAATCAAATCAATAAAATCAGAAATGAAAATGGAGAGATCACAACAGACAACACAGAAATACAAAGAATCATAAGAGACTACTATCAGCAATTATATGCCAATAAATTGGACAACGTGGAAGAAATGGACAAATTCTTAGAAAAATACAACTTTCCAAAACTGAACCAGGAAGAAATAGAAAATCTTAACAGACCCATCACAAGCACGGAAATTGAAACTGTAATCAGAAATCTTCCAGCAAACAAAAGCCCAGGTCCAGACGGCTTCACAGCTGAATTCTACCAAAAATTTCGAGAAGAGCTAACACCTATCCTACTCAAACTCTTCCAGAAAATTGCAGAGGAAGGTAAACTTCCAAACTCATTCTATGAGGCCACCATCACCCTAATACCAAAACCTGACAAAGATGCCACAAAAAAAGAAAACTACAGGCCAATATCACTGATGAACATAGATGCAAAAATCCTCAACAAAATTCTAGCAATCAGAATCCAACAACACATTAAAAAGATCATACACCATGACCAAGTAGGCTTTATCCCAGGAATGCAAGGATTCTTCAATATTCGCAAATCAATCAATGTAATTCACCACATTAACAAATTGAAAAATAAATGCCATATGATTATCTCAATAGATGCAGAGAAGGCCTTTGATAAAATTCAACATCCATTTATGATAAAAACTCTCCAGAAAGCAGGAATAGAAGGAACATACCTCAACATAATAAAAGCTATATATGACAAACCCACAGCAAACATTATCCTCAATGGTGAAAAATTGAAAGCATTTCCCCTAAAGTCAGGAACAAGACAAGGATGTCCACTTTCACCGCTACTATTCAACATAGTTCTGGAAGTTTTGGCCACAGCAATCAGAGCAGAAAAAGAAATAAAAGGAATCCAAATTGGAAAAGAAGAAGTAAAACTCTCACTGTTTGCAGATGACATGATCCTCTACATAGAAAACCCTAAAGACTCCACCAGAAAATTACTAGAGCTAATCAATGAATATAGTAAAGTTGCAGGATATAAAATCAACACACAGAAATCCCTTGCATTCCTATACACTAATAATGAGAAAGTAGAAAACGAAATTAAGGAAACAATTCCATTCACCATTGCAACGAAAAGAATAAAATACTTAGGAATATATCTACCTAAAGAAACTAAAGACTTATATATAGAAAACTATAAAACACTGATGAAAGAAATCAAAGAGGACACTAATAGATGGAGAAATATACCATGTTCATGGATTGGAAGAATCAATATAGTGAAAATGAATATATTACCCAAAGCAATCTACAGATTCAATGCAATCCCTATCAAGCTACCAGCGGTATTTTTCACAGAACTAGAACAAATAATTTCAAGATTTGTATGGAAATACAAAAAACCTCGAATAGCCAAAGCAATTTTGAGAAAGAAGAATGGAACTGGAGGAATCAACTTACCTGACTTCAGGCTCTACTACAAAGCCACAGTCATCAAGACAGTGTGGTACTGGCACAAAGACAGAAATATAGATCAATGGAACAAAATAGAAAGCCCAGAGATAAATCCACACACATATGGACACCTTATCTTTGACAAAGGAGGCAAGAATATACAATGGAGTAAAGACAATCTCTTTAACAAGTGGTGCTGGGAAAACTGGTCAACCACTTGTAAAAGAATGAAACTAGATCACTTTCTAACACCACACACAAAAATAAACTCAAAATGGATTAAAGATCTAAATGTAAGACCAGAAACTATAAAACTCCTAGAGGAGAACATAGGCAAAACACTCTCCGACATAAATCACAGCAGGATCCTCAATGATCCGCCTCCCAGAATACTGGAAATAAAAGCAAATATAAACAAATGGGATCTAATTAAAATTAAAAGCTTCTGCACAACAAAGGAAACTATAAGCAAGGTGAAAAGACAACCCTCTGAATGGGAGAAAATAATAGCAAATGAAGCAACTGACAAACAACTAATCTCAAAAATATACAAGCAACTTATACAGCTCAATTCCAGAAAAATAAACGACCCAATCAAAAAATGGGCCAAAGAACTAAATAGACATTTCTCCAAAGAAGACATACGGATGGCTAACAAACACATGAAAAGATGCTCAACGTCACTCATTATCAGAGAAATGCAAATCAAGACCACAATGAGATACCACTTCACACCAGTCAGAATGGCTGCGATCCAAAAGTCTGCAAGCAATAAATGCTGGAGAGGGTGTGGAGAAAAGGGAACCCTTTTACACTGTTGGTGGGAATGCAAACTAGTACAGCCACTATGGAGAACAGTGTGGAGATTCCTTAAGAAATTGCAAATAGAACTGCCTTATGACCCAGCAATCCCACTGCTGGGCATACACACCGAGGAAACCAGAATAGAAAGAGACACATGTACCCCAATGTTCATTGCAGCACTGTTTATAATAGCCAGGACATGGAAACAACCTAGATGTCCATCAGCGGATGAATGGATAAGAAAGCTGTGGTATATATACACAATGGAGTATTACTCAGCCATTAAAAAGAATACATTTGAATCAGTTCTAATAAGATGGATGAAACTGGAACCAATTATACAGAGTGAAGTAAGCCAGAAAGAAAAACACCAATACAGTATACTAACACATATATATGGAATTTAGAAAGATGGTAATGAGGACCCTGTATGCAAGACAGCAAAAGAGATACAGATGTGTAGAGCGGACTTATGGACTCTGAGGGAGAAGGAGAGGGAGAGGGAGAGGGAGGGATGATTTGGGAGAATAGCATTGAAATATGTATACTATCATGTAAGAAATGAATTGCCAGTCTATGTTCAATGCAGGATGCAGGATGCTTGGGGCTGGTGTATGGGGATGATCTGGAGGGAAGATGTGGGGTGGGAGGTGGGAGGGGGGTTCATGTTTGGGAGTTCGTGTAAAAAAATAAATAAATACAAAAAAAAAAAAAAAAACGGAAGAAGCAGAAGATCTAACAATCCCACTCCTGGGCATACCTGCAGAAAAAAATCTAATTAAAAAACATACATGCACATCATGTTCATAACAGCACTATTTGCACTAGCCAAGACACGGAAGTAACCTAAATGTCCATCAGCATATGAATGAATGAAGAAGACGTGGTATATATACAGTGGAATAGTGTTGTTATTCAGTTGCTAAGTTATGTCTGACTCTTTGTGACCCCATGGTCTGTAAACATGCCAGGCTCCCCTGTCTTCCAATATCTCTCAGAGTTTGCTTAAATTCCTGTCCGTTGAGTTGGTGATGCCATCTAACCATCTCATCCTCTGCCACCCCCTGTCCTCTTGCCTTCAGTCTTTCCCAGCAACAGGGGTAGAATACTACCCAACCATAAAAGATGAACTAATGACATCTGCAGCACATGGATGGACCCAGAGATTACCATGCTCAGTGAGATAACAAAGGCAAGTATCATATGATATCACTTCCATGTGGAATCTAAAACCATGATACTAGTAAACTTGTTTCTAAACCAGAACTAGACCCACAGATAGGAAACAAAAGCTTATGGTTACCAAAGGAGAAAAGAGAGTAGGGATAAATTAGGACTGTGAAATTAACATATACGTATTGCTATTTATATTTACATAAAACAAATAACAAACAAGGACCTACAGTGTAGCACAGGAGACTGTATTCAATATTTTTAATAAAGTATAAGGGAAAATAATCTAAAAATACACTATACATGTTTATATATATATAAAATATACACATATGTGTGTGCATATATATCTACGTACACACACCCACAGAACATTGTAAAGCAATTGTAATTCAATTAAAAAAAATAATAATTAAAAATTTTTTTGAACCTATGGAAAGAAAAAAAGAAATTATGGCTGAAACATTCCCAAACCTAAAGAAGGAAAAAGATATCTAGGTATAGGAAACACTAAGAGTCCCAAACAAGATGAACCCAAAGAAACTTACACTAAGGCATATTATAACAAAAATGGCAGAAGTTAAAGATAATAAAGGTATTCTAACAGTCACAATAAAGAAAAAAGAGTTACTCTGGAACCCCCATAAGGCTACCAAGTGTTTTCTCTACAGAAACATGGCAGGCCAGAAGGGAGTGGCAAGATATACTCAAAGTCATGAAAGAAAAAATCTGTAAGCTGAAAACTCTACCCAACAAGCTCATCATTTATCAAAAGAATAGAGAGAGAGAGAGAAAGAATTTCTCAGACAAGCAAAAACTAAAGAAACACACTATACTAAGCCTATCATAAAAGAAATATCAAAAAGTCTTCTCTAAATAGCAAAGCATAAAAACCTATAGGAAAGAGAAAATCATAACTGGAAAGTAAATCACTTAAGTAAGACAGTACATATGTTAAAAAAAGAAACTGAAAAAATTCTGTGACATGCAGTGATTAAAATAGTACTGTATTAGCACAGAAACAGAAATAGAGATTAATAGAACAGGATAGGAAGCCCAGAAATAAACCCTTACAACTGTGGTCAATTAATCTGCAACAAAGGAGGCAAGAGATGCAACGGAGAAAAGACAGTGTCTTCAATAAATGGTGCTGGGAAAACTGGACAGCAACAAGTTAAAAAAATGAAGTCAGACCATTCTTTAATACCATACAAAAAATAAACTCAAAATGAAATAAAAATCTAAATTTAAGACCAGAGAATGAAAAACACTTAGAGGAAACCATAGGCAGAATACTCTTTGACATGAACTCTAAGAATATTTTTTTCAGTCCATCTCCTTGAGTAATGGAAAAACAAGCAAAAATAAACAAATGAGTCCTAATTAAACACAAAAGCGTTTGCGTAGCAAAGAAAATCATAAACAAAACAACCACCACCACCTCATAATGAGAGAAAATGATGCAACAGACAAGGGATTAAGCTCCAAAATTTACAAACAGCTCATGCAGCACAATATCAAAAAACAAACCACCTCATCAAAAAAATGGGCAGACCTAGACATTTGTTCAAAGATGACATACAGATGGACAATAAGCACGTACAAAGATGCTCAACATTGCTAATTATTAGAGAAATGCGAACGAAACTACGAGATATCACCTCGCACCAGTCAGCATGGCCACCAACAAAAGGTCTACAAACAATAAATGCAAGAGAGGGTGTGGAGAAAAGGGGACCTCCTACACTGATGGGAATGTAAATTGGTACAGCTGCTATGCAGAACAGCATGGAGGTTCCTTAAGAAACTAAAAACAGAGCTACCATACAAACAGCACTCTCACTCCTATGTACAACGTCCGGAGCAATCGCGGTTGAAAAGGACACATGCGTTCCACTGGCCACTGCAGCACTGTTTATAAGAGCCAGCATATGGCAGCCATAAGTGTCCACTGACAGACGGATGGCCGAAGAAGACATGCTATGCATATACAATGGAATATGATTCAGCCATTAAAAAGACTGAAATAACGCCATTCGTAGCAACATGTGGGGACCTGGAAATAATTATACTAAGTAAAGTAAGTCAGACAGAGAAAGACACACACACACGTATATATATATATCACTTAAGTGTGAAATTATATATATATATATATAAACAAATGAGCTCATTTACAAAACAGACTTCTGGTTACCATGGGGTAAGGATGGGGGAGAGGGATAGAGTGGAATATTGGGACTGACAAGTACACAGTGCTGTCTTTAGAACAGATAACCAACAAGAAAGTATCATATGTGCACAGGGAACTCTGCTCAATACTCTGTACTAAGCTAAACAGGAAAAGAGTTTGAAAAGGAATAGATATCTGTATAATCGAATCACTTTGTTGCACATCTGAACCTAACACAACACTGTTAACCAAATATACTCCAAAAGTTTTTAAAAATAAAAAAAAGGAATAAAAAAACAATTATATGACCCAAAATGGACAAACTATAAGAAATGGACAAGTGTCTAGAAACGTACAGCTTACTGAAACTGAATCGAGAAATAAGATATTCTGAACAAAATGATCACTAGAAGTGAAATAGAACCTACAGGGAGTTTTTTAAAACCTACAGGGGGGGAAAAAAAGTCCAGTACTAGATGGCTTCACTGGAGAATTCTACCAAACATTTAAGAAAGACCATGCACCAATGCCTCTCAAAATTTTCTAACAGACGGAAGAGGAGCGAATACTCTCAAAGTCATTCTGTGAAGCCACTCTGATACCAAAACCAGACAAAGACACTACCAAAAAAAGAAAATCACAGATCATATATCTGATGAATGTAAATGCAAAAATTCAGCAAAACATGAGCAAATGAAACCCAACAGCACCTAAGAAGGATCATACACTGCAGTCAAGTTGGATTCATCCCAGAGTCACAAGGATCATTCAGAATAGGCAAACCAATCACTCTAATACACCACACGAATAAATGAAGTAACAAAAACACACGATCATCTCCATAGATTCAGAAAAAGCATTTGACAACATTTAGCATCCATTCATGATAAAAACTCTTACCAAAGTGGATAGAGAGGGAACACATTTCAACATAATAAAAGCTGTTTAGGATAACCTTACAGCCTATATAATACTCAAACAGTGGCCTATTTCAAGTCTTCCCACTAAAGTCTGGAACAAGACAAGGAAGCCCACTCTCACCACTACTATTCGACAAAGTATGGAAGTCCTAGGCTTAGCAATCAGATGAGAAAAATAATAAACCATACCCAAATTAGAAGGGAAGAGGTAAAACTGTCATTATTTGTAGATGACATGATACCATATTAGGAAATCCTAAGGACTCTACACAAAACCTATTAGAATAGAAAAACAAATTTAGCAATGCAGCAGGATACACGATTAACATATAGAAATCTACTGTATTTCTTTACATCAACAACTAATGGGAAGAGAAAGTAAAAAACAAATCACTTTTAAAACTGCATCAAAAAGAACAAAATACGAATTAACCTAACTGAGGAGGTGAAAGACTTATACACTGAGAACTATAAACATTGATAAAGATAAGAGAAGACGGTTTGAAGAAATATACCATTTTTTTTTGTATAATAAAAAAAAGAAAGAAAAACAGATAACCTAGTAAAAAAACTGGCATGTGCGTGCGTGCTAAGTCGTTTCAATTGTGTTTGACTCTTTTCGACCCCGTGGACTGTAACCCACCAGGCTCCTCTATTCCTGGGATTCTGTAGGCAGGAATACTAGACTGGGTTGCCATGCCCTCCCCCAGGGGATCTTTCCTACCCAGGGATCGAACCTGCATCTCTCACGTCTCCTGTATTGGCAGGCAGGTTGTTTATCACTAACACCGCCGGTATAAGACCTATGGACATTTCTCCAAGGAAGACATACAGATGGCTAAGAGGCATATGAAAAGATGATCAACATCCATGAGGATCAGATAAATGCAAGTCAAAAGTACAACTGAGGTATTCCCTCACACCAGTCAGAATGGCCATTACCAAAAATATACAAACAATAAATGCTGGAGAGGGTGTGGAGAAGAGAGCGCTCTTACAGTGTTGATGGGAATGTAAACTGATGCAGCCACTACGGAGAGCAGCATAGAGGGTCCTGGCTGCGCTGTGCTTAGTTGCTCAGTTGTGTTCGACTTTTTGCAACCCCAAGGACTGCAGCCTGCCAGTCTCCCCTGTCCACGGGGATTCTACCGGCAAGAATACTGGAGTGGGTTGAAAAATTAAAAATAGAACTATCACACGACCCAGCAATCCCACTCCTGGGCATATGCCCAGGAACATCACAATTCAAAAAGATACATGCACCCCAATGCTCATTGCGGCACTATTTATAATAGCCAGGACACAGAGACAGTCTCCTTGTCGATCGACAGAGGAATAGATAAAAATGATGTGCATATATACGATGGAATATTATTCAGCTATAAAATGAATGAAACTCTGCTATTTGCAGAGGCATGATGGACCTAGAGGCTGTCATACCGAGTGAAGTCAGTGAGAAAAAGAAAAACATATAGTGTACATTAATGCATCTGTGTGTAACCTAGAAAAATAGTACAGATGAACCCATTTGCAAAGCAGAAAGACAGACACAGACATGAGAGCACCAATGTGTGGACACCAAGGGTTGGGTGGGTGGGTGAGGACACACTGGGAGATTGGGATTTACGTATATGCACTGCTATGTATAAAACAGGTGATGAATGAGAAGCTACTGTATAGCACAGGGGGGAAAAGAATCTGTTTGTAGGATATACCTTAAGTTAACCTTAAAAATGCATCATAATGTACATCGCTGCTGCTGCTGCTAAGTCGCTTCAGTCGTGTCCGACTCTGTGCGACCCCACAGACGGCAACCCACCAGGCTCCCCCATCCCTGGGATTCTCCAGATGAGAACACTGGAGTGGGTTGCCATTTCCTTCTCCAGTGCATGAAAGTGAAAAGTGAAAGTGAAGTCACTCAGTCGTGTCCAACTCTTAGTGACCTCATGGACTGCAGCCCACCAGGCCCACTGTGCTAATTTGATCTCCTCCCCTTATCCCTTGGGGCTTCCCAGATGGCACAGTGGTGAAAGGATCTGCCTGCCATGCAATACATATTAGGTACAGACAAGTTGAACGGTTCAAAGCTGAATGGTTCTATGAAGACCTACAAGACCTTCTAGAACTAACACCCAAAAAAGATGTCCTTTTCATTATAGGGGACTGGAATGTAAAAGTAAGAAGTTGGAGATACCTGGAGTAACCGGCAAATTTGGCCTTGGAGTACAGAAAAAGTAGGGCAAAGGCTAACAGAGTTTTGCCAAGAGAACACACTGGTCATAGCAAAGACCCTCTTCCAACAACACAAGAGAGGACTCTACACATGGACATCACCAGATGGTGAATACCAAAATCAGATTGGTTATATTCTTTGCAGCCAAAGATGGAGAAGCTCTATACAGTCAGCAAAAATAAGACTGGGAGCTGACTGTGGCTCAGATCATGAACTCCTTATTGCCAAATTCAGACTTAAATTGAAGAAAGCAGGGAGAACCGCTAGACCATTCAGGTATGACCTAAATCAAACCCCTTATGACTATACAGTGGAAGTGACAAGTAGATTTAAGGGACTAGATCTGATAGAGTGCCTGATGAACTATGGAGGGAGGTTCATGAGATTGTACAGGAGGCAGGGATCAAGACCATCCCCCAGAGAAAGAAATGCAAAAAAGCAAAATAATTGTCTGAGGAGGCCTTACAAACAGTTATGAAAAGAAGAGAAGTGAAAGGCAAAGGAGAAAAGGAAAGATATACCCATTTGAATGCAGAGTTCCAAAGAAGAGCCAGGAGAGATAAGAAAGCCTTACTCAGAGCTCAATGCAAAGAAATAGAGGAAAACAACAGAATGGGAAAGACTAGAGATCTCTTCAAGAAAATTAGAGATACGAAGGGAACATTTCAGGCAAAGATGGGCACAATAAAGGACAGAAATGGTATGGACCTGACAGAAGCAGAAGATATTAAGAGGAGGTGACAAGCATTCACAGAAGAACTGTACAAAAAAGATCTTCACGACCTGGATAATCATGATGATGTGATCACTCACCTAGAGCCAGACATCCTGGAATGTGAAGTCAAGTGGGCCTTAGGAAGCATCACTACCAACAGTGGAGGTGATGGAATTCCAGTTGAGCTATTTCAAATCCTGGAAGATGATGCTGTGAAAGTGCTGTACTCAATATGCCAGCAAATTTGGAAAACTCAGCAGTGG